>JASSUY010006812.1:0-15153 GCA_032466535.1 Forpus xanthops | reverse complement strand
TTTATGCACAGGCAGAATATAAAAGCTACAATTTGGGCCCAATTACCATCTTAAATCAAATTTGCAGTCACTTTATGCATAATACAGGGCAATGGGGACTAAGGCCGTAATCTGACTTCACAGGGGCTTCAGCAGCAAAGCTGGTTTCAACAGATTACCTTTTCTAAATGCTCTGCAACCAGGTCACTTACAGCACTGCAATACAGAGGCATTTAAAACTACAACACATGCTTAAACCTGTCATTCAACAGAGTTTGCTGTATTCAATTGAAAGAAGTCATGTCTCAGTACTGAATAAAAAGGTTTACTTTCATTAAATTAATAACTCTTTACAAGCTGTGTTGAGCATGCAGACCTTTCATGTCAAATCAACCAGACTTTCTCTTCTGATGGTTTTATGTTACCTTTAGATTACAGTAGATGAAGCAGCAGAAACTGCTAGAACGAAAAGATTTAAATGATACTCTGAATTCTCAGAACAAGTTAGTTCCATGGATATAAAGCAGAACAGTATGCTCATGTAAATAAGTAGACTTGCACTGACCCTCTGGAGATGTTAGAAAATAACACTGAAGTCCAACACAGGCTACATGATTAAAACCTAAGTAATACAGAATCTTTTACTGCTACATAAATACAATAACCACAGTGGCCATCAAAAATCTATTCTGATTGTTCTCTGAGCAGCCAACAATAAAGTGATAAAACAACAACTGATAAGCAAAAAATATTTGAATTTCCAAAATGTGACCAAAATCAGAAAAGGCCTGTTTTGTTACAGTGGCTGCTTTTGCAAGTAGTACATGACTCTGGGGAAAAGAAAGAAGGAAAAAAAACCCATGAGCTTGCAAGAATTCCTGAATTTTCAAGTTTGATATTTAATTCTTGGTCTCAGTCACATCTCTGCCCAAGCAGAGTCTAATCCTTATCTGCAGGCAGACTCCTCAGCATATTTCTGATTGCAAAAAATAAATTAATGGTAATGCAGAATAAATAATTAATAGGCTTATCTATTTACTTTTTGAGACATGAAAAAGATCAAACAGAAAAGCCTGTCTTTCAAAAACCTGCCAAAGATTAAGTAATTTTGTAAAATGTGTCTATTAACCAGCTTTCAAAAAATGCAGCAAAGTTCATTATGTACAGCCAAAAATGCTGTTTGGTTGATGACCATTTCTGACTTTAGAAAAGAAAGCAGTTTAATTCCAAGAGCTGCTAAGTGCGCTGACTTCCAAGTGACACCTTGCTGTTGTAATCACCAAAGTGCAGAAAACTGTTCAGAACTGGAAGAGCTCAGTAGGTTAAAACCAATCCAGTAGTCCACAGCTGCTGCTTTTTATCAGAAGGCCTACTGAATATCAACTTAACAAAAAAAAAAAAAAAACACCAAAACTAAAGTAAAACAGGCCTCCCTTGCTAACATGAAGTGCTGTATTATGCAGGACATTTCTCTCTCCAGCCATCTATATCAAACTGGGTACACATACTTACCTCAGATTTTATGTTCATGAGAAAACTCTTCCAGTCTCTTCCAGAGACGGTAAAAAAAGTCTTAAATTCTACCTTGTTCTCAGAAGCCAAAAAAAGAACTCTCATGCCTTCACCCTCCTCATAAAGGGAGAAGTTATGGTCTTCATAAACAAGCACTTCAGATCATTTCTGGAATGAAGATGCATTCTGAAGAAGTGTATTAAATTGCTTTCTGTTTCTTCCCAGCAATCTTGCCTTTGGAGCATTAAGTGTCCACACTTTAATGCATGTGTCATTAGAAGCACAATATGCAGCAGTTTTGCAAAGAGAGATTCCTAACTTTTTTGGAGAATATCAGAAAGCATTGAAAGCCATCATCTAATGGGTACAAAGTGGGTTTCTGAAATTGATTTCTGAAAACATTTTTCTTTTTCACTATGTTGCTATGAGAA
Organism: Forpus xanthops; assembly: GCA_032466535.1. Lineage (NCBI taxonomy): Eukaryota > Metazoa > Chordata > Aves > Psittaciformes > Psittacidae > Forpus > Forpus xanthops. The sequence continues at coordinate 13,231 of JASSUY010006812.1, read as the reverse complement.
AGAACAAAGGTCACTGTATGTAAATTAATAGGTTATAACACTCTGCTTATTATTCCTTTTACAGGAGGGTGTTCTAATATGATGATGTCCATGTTAAATTGGTTCCTTCCTTGATATAAAAAAATTTGTGAACTATATTATTCCATAAATTTTTAAGAAAAAAACAAGTTCACCAAATCATTTTCTTTATCATAGTGTGGCTCTTCCTTAATTTGGCAAGTACTCTCAGATACTATGTAAGTACAGCATCATACCTATGAATAAAATATGAGAGTAGGGTTGAATATCTTAATCAACGACCAACAACATAGTGGGATGGAGTATGTTTGCAGGTGAGTGGTGCACCTGACACTCCTGAGGGATGGGATGCCATACAGAGGAACTTGGACAAGCTCAGTAAGTATGCCATGCAAACCTCACAAGATTCAGCAAGGCCAAGTGCAAGGTCCTGCACCTAGATTGGGCCATCCCTGGTATCAATACAGGCTCGAGGGTGAAGGGATGAGAGTACCCTTGAGAAGGACTTGGGGGTACTGGTGGATGAAAGACTGGACAGGAGTGGCCAACGTGCACTTGCAGCCCGGAAGGCCAATCATATCTTGGGGCACATCCAAAGAAGCATGGCCAGCAGGATAAGGGAGGTGATCCCACCTAGCTGCTCTGGTGAGACCCTACCTGGAGTACTGTGTCCAGCTCTGGAGTCCTCAGTACAGGAGAGATATGGACCTGTTGGAGAGGGTCTAGAGGGTCACAAAAATGATCAGAGGAATGGAACACCTCTCCTATGAGGAAAGGCTGAAACTTGGGTTTGTTCAGCCTGGAGAAGACAAGATTCCAGGGAGATCTTATTGCAGCCTTTCAGGTCTTAAAAGTGACCCATAAGAAAGATGGAGAGAAACTTTTTAGCAGGGCCTATTGCAATCGGATGAGGGGTAACAGTTTTAAACCAAAAGAGGGGAGATTCAGGCTAGACATGGGGGAAGAAAGTTTTTTACAATGAGGACGGTAAAATACTGGCACAGGCTGGCCAGAGAGGTGATGGATCCACCACTCTTGGAGACATCCAAGGCCAGGCTGGATGTGGTTCTGGGCAACCTGATCTAGTTGAAGATGCACCCGCTCATTGCAGGGGTTTTGGACTAGATGAATTTGAAGGTCCCTTCCAACTCAAACCATTTTATGATTCTATTCTATGTTCTATTGTCAAAAATCAGTCCAATGTCTGCCATTTTTGCCCTAACTGTATAAACTGGAGAGCCAATATTACTACTTCTTGAAAGGATGGAGTGATGCATGCTATTTTACGTAGTTTCATCAAAACAGTTTAAGCTATACTACAGCTGAGTTAGAAAGGCAGGATCCCGATGACTTCAGTGGTACTCAGTGTGGGCTTTGTGTGGGTACAGGAATGCTGTATAAATAGCATTTACATGAATAGGGCCCAATTCTGTACATTTCTTTCCTAACAGATACATTCTTTCACATATTCTCACTTATTGTACACATACACTAGGCAAAACTGAAGCATGATTTTGAACTGGTTGTAAACAACATATGAGAAGAAAAAAATCACTGTGCCTCTTGAAATTAGAAAGTAGAGCACTATTTTTTTCAATTCTTTTCCTAAAAAAGGATAGTAGAAAGTTTAGGTAATGGAAGAAGCTGTCAGATATTTAATTAATACAGACCAGAGGAGAAGACAGAATTGTGATGGGATGAAAACCAGAAAAGAATAGGTAACTGGAAGAGATAGTGACAAGGAAGACATTACAGAAAACAGGGCAATGAAATAAAGAAGCCTGAAGGATTTAGACAGCTGTGCGAATGTGAGAAGTAAGAAAGGATTCTTTTGTAAAATGAAAAAAAAAAACTTTAAAGACAGTAAGTACATTGTAATATTAGATACAGAAGTCTGTTTTCTGCCTGGAAAGCGCACACTGTATTTTGGGCACTGCTCCACTCAAAGGTATTGATTAGTACCTTTGACTGGACTGAAGCACTATCTTACTGTGAATGGGTGATGGAATTTTTATTGCAAAAATCTAAAAAAAGAAAAAAGAAAAATTCAAAAAAAAACATAAAAAAAACCATTTTCCTGCTTTTCCCCTAATTCCATAGGGCAGAAGCTAGCATGTCTGTATATTCTCCCTGAGCTTTATGGAGAACCAGGTAAGAAAAGAGACTGTCCAACAGGTTTTGCAGGATGAGAGCAAATGTATTTGTATGAAGCATATCAATGGATTTCTAAATTCATTTAATCATACCAGACATTTTTACAATGAATGTATTCACAAAACAGTGTTCTGTTGCGGTTGTTTTTTTTTTTCCCCCTTGTGAAGAGAACAACATCCTGATTCTAAAATCATTTCAATACATAAACATAGGAGAAGAAGGGGAAAATAATGCCTACTAGTTACCTAAGGATAAGTGAAAAAAAAAAAAGAGAGAAAGGTAAGTGTGGAAATACCTCACAAGTGTTCACTGCTGCTGCCACTTCTCTTGATAGTCACGTTCAATCTCTTGAATTGCTCACTGAAGTTCAGAAAGGGTGTCTTAAATATTTGTACAAATGGGTCCTAACACACCAGCAATCTAATGACTTCCACTGGAAAATTGCTGAAGGAAGAGGTCAAGAGATATGAAGATGCTATTACCAAGCACACTGGACTCAGAAGACTAACTTCAGTTGGGTCCTCCAGAGACCCAGAAGAGGTAAGTTAAACAGTCTAGATAAGTAAGATTCAGATAAGAGAGATGTGACAATCCTGCTTTGGTTTTAAAACCATTTTCTCTTCCTATACTTTGTTCCTACTGTCAAAATAAACCAGCATTTTGATTTAAGGAAATCGTTTCAAAGCCTTCACGTAACACAAGTAGCTATTTGGCAGTACTGAACTCAAGCTTTGCCTGCAGGGTAGTGGATGCTGTGGAATGAGAGCATGATGGTATTTCTCCCATAAAGAAGGCATACAGAAACAAACTTAGTAAGGCTAGAGAAGGGAACAGGTGTGCTACTACCCCTTTAAATAGTAACATTTGCTTGTAAGGTTGCATTTCAGGCAAGAAATGTTAAAATAGTCCCATTAATCTAAGTCACTGGGCTGTCAGGTCCAACATCAAAGACAAGAGGTATTTTTAAATATGCTCCCAAATGAGTTCCTGCCTGAGAGAGAGCAGGCCAACCTCAGCAACATGCAGACCTCCCCAGGCACACACACCACTCACTCTAGAGACCATGAATGCTTGCAGGTGGTGACATTTTGTTTTCTTGATTGCATTAAATATCTAGGCTAGCAGAATTTTCAGCTTCCATCCACAAAATGCTGTCACAGAATTAACCTAATATAGTACAATGCAATTTTAGTTTCCAGCCTGGGTATAAGTTAAGGGCAAAAGGGTTAGAAGAGTTTGTGAAGTGCTGGGTATGACAGAGGTCTCTTACAAGAGACTTCCAAGCTACTATAGACCTCTACTGTACAGAAGATAGGATGAGAGAAGAACAAATATTCTGTTAGATCTGGGGTTGGAGTGGATTTGGACTGGTAGATTCTAGATAGGCACTTACTGAAAGGTGAAGTATGCTACAAGGGACAGGGTTTTCAACTGCAGCTTTTGTGCCTTGATGCTCCCACAGTATATCAAGGCCATAAAAACCACACAGGCACTGACCATGAATATACAATTTGAGACTGCCAAGAGATGCTGAGCTGTCATCTCTCCAGATCTCCTGAACAAAGGCCTGTTCCCCAGAGGCTCATTAGCAGCCCTGACAAATTTCTCCAAGGTTTTGTTCAATCCTCATCCTATACGGCTTAGCTGCTCTCCTCCATGAATTTCAGTCTTCTCACTCAGTCTCCATCTCTCTGTCCAGTCTTACTCCCAAGTCAAATACATTTGCAGAGCACAGGCATTAAGCCTGAAAAAAAGACTGCTATTCACCATGTGAATTTAAGCACCTGCTTAACTGGATACAATTGGATACAGAAATGATTTGCCAAATCTGAGTCAACTAATAGGAAGTGACAACAAAAATTTAAAATTATACACAAATTTTGCCTATTTCTTCAAAATTATTGTGTCCATCAGGTTGGCAAGTACCAGTGGATAGAACCAACGGATGAATTTAAATAACACAGATTAACTTTCATGAATTTCCCTGAGCTATCACTAATGCAAATGAACAGCTCAGCTCAGTGTTTTAATAAAAGCTCGAAATTGACTTATGCCTCAGATGTTCCTATAATACATAACTAGGAAGCAGTAAGCTTTTAAGAGCTGTGAAATATGAGGAAAATGGGATCCGACATTGAAATAGACCACTTAAAATATCTCCTTTGCAAAAGTGTGGGGTTCTTTTTATATGTTTTCTCCAATTTTTAAATGTGCAAATGTGATTTTTATAAGAGGTTTGTGTCTAACCTAGAAATGGAAAATTTTTTTCATTAAATGAAATCACTTGATTATTTTAAAACGCAAACTTTAACACAACCTTGTTGAGACATCTACATTGTCCCCATGCACATGTTGAATTCCAGCCACACACACATTTATTCCCAGACTTATCAGAATTTGTGAAGAAGATGTATTTGAAAGTGGTTAAAATCTGAGAAATTTCTGAGATGCATATCTTGCCAGCACACACTTGTACACGTAAGGTATGCTGTATTTATTTGCAGGTTCCAAAGCATTCTGCACTAAATTCTGTCCTCTATCTGGAGTAAAATGAACAGCAGATATCTGGCTTATAGATTTGACAAATTCTTCTGAATGTCTGCTGACCTTGTAAACTACTTGGTCTACAGCTGAAGAATGGTATTAAGATCACCACGGTTTCTGCATAACTTCAAAGCTTCCTAAACTAGAATCACACAACTCTCAGGATGAACAAATCTCACCAGGCTGTGTGCATAGCTTTAAGACTCTTTGAAACACAGCTGTTTGTTTCAGAGTTTACAAATTTTATTAGGCATATCTGGAGTGCGGATAAATTCTAATATATCACAATTATTTTTTTGTACCAAAAGGAACTTCAACATTCCAAAGTCTGTACCTTCTAACTATAATTTTACCCTACCAAAACAAATTTTGTTTAGTTATGATTATATTCAAATTTGTAAACAGAAATAATTTTCTAGACCATATTTAACAAAAAGAGGCCCTGAGAGATTGTCCTTTCAGTGGAATCTGCTACTTATAAAATCCCTTACTAGGGAAAAACTCCTTGTCTAAATAAAATTCCAACTGTCATTAAAAAAAAAAAAAAATCCTCTATTATCTGGAAAACAGATATCCACATTTTAAGACTCTTAATATTTGGAAGTTTAGGTGCAGTTCCTGATCTATTCTAACCTGGAAACAAGCAAGAATATGAAACATAACACCTCCAACTGTATCAAGACAGCAGGAATGCTCGTTTTTCTTGAACATGCAGCATGTGAGCAGACCCAGGTGGACTAGTCAACAGTGGAAAGTGGGTTTTCTCTTATGTAAGTAACTGGGTCACTGTCTAATGTCCCTTTGTGATCCTAAAACATGAACTACATCCTGAGAGGGAGTTAAAAAGGGATAACCAACCTCCTTGACAGATGCCATAGATAAATCTCAATAGCTTTCTCTCCTCTCGAATGGTGATGACATTTTCCCCTTCATTGAACAAATGTTAGTTTATGTTAATCCTGGGGGTGGTAGGTGGTTACATATTTATAAATAATTAAATTCTCAGAACTTTCATAAATAAATCAGCTTTACTTGAGGAAAATTACAATGAGTCTTCTCAAGGACTGTCAGTAGCAGCCAAATGGTATTACAAAAACAGAACATAAAAATTACCTCATTTTATTTACATTTATACCCCAATGGACTGCAGAATAGAGCTCCTTCCTCATTTCTTTCTCCTGTTTCTGTCCTCTGTTGTTCCATTCATCCATCTATTGTCCCTGTTTTTCCTCCACTTCTAGTATTTCTCTCCCTTGAAACATTTCCCTTAGGGGATTTTTGTTGCCTTCTATTCTTGTCTCGGGACCTTTCTCATTTCCATTATTACCACTTTGTTTCCTTCAGGTTTCAGCTGTTTTGCCCTTTCTCTTTCCACTTCTAGTTTGGTGCTGTAGAAAGCCAGATGTTCCTCACAGACTTCTGAAACCACCTCTGAGTATTCTGTTTTCATGAAACATACTTGTGAATGAAGCCTTTAACCTAAAGCTAAAGACAAAAATCAGTTGATTTCAGTCTCACATAATAACAAAAGAGCACAAATATTGTCCTGAACATGGGAACAGATTCATTATAGGAACATTACTTGAAGGAACATTACTGAAGCAAGAGAAATGCAGTCTAAAAGCAGATTTCTATGTATTTGTATTCGAAGACAAGACTTTTGCCAAAATCAGTTGTATTTTTAGGAAAGGCTAATACAACATTTTATACTGGCTTAAACTGGTGTATTCTGGCTGGCTAGAATTTACTGGTGGTGTTAGAAGCCTCACCGTTTTAACTTAAAAAAAATAAAATTAAAATAAAAAAATATCTTTTTGTGCAATTGATTTATCTCTTTGCCAAGCAGTTTATTAGTCTGGCTTGCATCGCTCGTATTAAGACCAGTAAAAGATCTTTAAAGATGGACGAAATTTTTTCATTAGCTTTCATTTTTCCTTATGTCTGAGGCTACTGATTACATTTTTTAATAAAAAGCAGGTTTATCCCTATCTTCCCAAAACCAATATTGCACACAGCCACGCCTGAAGATTCACATCCTCCTGACTCCTTTATTTTGTGAACCAATGTCCTGAAGACAGACAGTGTCGTATTACACCCTGATCTGTGGTTAGGTTTGGATTTGGCTTCCACAACCACCAGGCTGACCCCAAAACTTGATACATAGTTGCATGTGGTAATTCTTCAGGAAAACTAGGAAAGAAAATGAGAGTATAGTGGGAGGAAAGAGACAATATAAATCTTCATTCTGGCAACACTGTAGCTAAGTGGACACTACTTAAATAAATCCACCTACATTACAGCCTGTGTACCTTATATATCCTGTCATTGTGCTATTACTGCTACATATTGTACAAAGAGTCTAGCAGGTTGCTTTCACAGTTTGTTGCCCAACTAAGCACTTAAATGTGTATTAAGCTTCATCAGAGCAGAGGCTGCCATCCATTTCCTGCTAACAAAATCAGTACTGTCAAAACGGAAGAATACTTTTATGAGCTTTCACTATTACAGACCAATCATGTCGACACCTGAAACAAAATTATACATGCCATTAAGACAAATAAATAAGCAAATGTGATCTGGTTTTGTATTCTGTATAGAAACTCTTATATGTGGTGTTTCTTCATCTTTCCTGGCCAATAAATTACTGTTGAGTAGTTAATATGTAACTAAGTTCCTGATTTTTATTTCATCAATTTATGTCAGTAGAATAACTGCAGCCTGCTTACAGTAACTTCCATTGGCCACTGCTCTAAAATAGACTTTCTTGGATACAGTGTATTTGCACAAGTATACCAGTTGTGTTTTTTGAAGTTAAAAACAAGAACTGACTGGGGAAGGGGCTATTCATTGTGAAACTGTAGCATTACATTAGCTCTTATGAATTGTTCTTTAAAAAACCAGAAGTAAATTACTGGTGGTGCTCACGTCATCTTAAGTATTCAAAGTACTCTACTGTCAGGAGTACTTCAGACAACTTGCCTCTCAAAGCCAAAAGTTGAATATTGTTTTAACTATACTCAGGCACAACTTTAAAAACTATAAATGCAAGTAACAAAAATTATAATTTTGGAAATAACTTATACTAATGAGAGAAAATAACTATCTCTAGAAGGAAACAACTGCCATAAGGTCTTCAGAGGAATACACACTTGGAAACAGTGGCAGCAAAGATATTTCTATACAATAAAGAGAATGCAGATCCATGCACAGAAAACAAGTATTTTTAACATCAGAAGCCTTATGACTGGAGCTACATTACACCCGCTTGGGCTTCTGCTTTATACCAGTGGTATAGAAACCAGCTAATACCATGCCAAACTTCATAAATACAGAATAGACCATATGGTTAACCGTAAGACATTACTGCACTCTGCCACAAAAAAGTGCTTGTTGAACAGAATTTATGGAAAGATACAAAAGCTACATGAAGAACACATTCATCCTTGATTCTAAGGATTTTCAGCTTTTATACAATGCATTACCAAAAAGAATACTATAAGGTGAACGAGGGAAGCTAGTGCACTGATTATATGAGCTTAAACACAGATGTCCAACATGGAAAGTCGTTATCAGTTGCTAGCTGAGATGAAACTGCTTTCAGTCTTAGCCACTCGCAACAAGATCTGCTGCAGAGGCTACCTGGAGTTTGACTTGATTTTAAAGACAGTGGAATCTGGCCCAGACATGTAAACTGTGTGTGTGGAGAGGTTCCTCTGTATTTTCACAACCGTTCTTTCTGGGTAAGCGTGGATGGGTACTGACAGATTCTACAGGAAAATTATTTCAGTCTTCCTGAAAATTATTGTAACTACTCTGACTTATGCAGCAAGATGTAGCAGATTTTCAAGTTGTTTACAAACTTGCCTGGGACTGAAGCATAGTCTCATTTAAACACAAGTGCTGGGATCACTCTGCACCAGCTTTTCTGACAGGTTTTAGCTGATGTCCTTAAGATTTTATTTTTGGAAGCTAAAATAGAATTAGCTTCAACTAGACTTTGACCAGAATTGCAAGATTAATAGTCCTACTTTGTGAATAAAGACAGGAAACATATATGCACTAAATCCTGGTCTTTTCAACCCACGTGAAGAGAGACCTTCACTGTACCGCTGTAGTTTTACCTAGTTCTGATGAAATCTGACAGTTACTCCTCATGCCTGACCCTGGCAGCTTCTAATTCGAACCATTCTCCAAAAGTTCTCCATTGCTTTAAAACAGTTAAGCATTTACTGTCATTTCACAACCAGCAAAACTGAGGCACTGCAATTGTGTCTTTCCATGGAAACTTCTAGTTAAAAGGGAAAGATGTGTGTGACCTGCAAAGAAACTACTGATTTACCTAAGACAACAGGAAATGCTGATGTCAAACCCCTGAGCCGAATTCAGGAACTGCCACCTCCTTACCCTGGTTTCGAACCATAGCTCCCTGCTCTCTGGATCTGCAACCTTGCTCCCATTAAATCTGCCAAGCTGGATGGGTCTTTGGCAGCTCAGTGTGGACACTCCCTACTCATCCCTGGGATCTACATTACAGACATAATCTGTTTCACGGTGACTGTTTTAATAGCGGGGGAGCTGTAGTTTGTGCAAGAGGATGAAGTGGAGAAGGGAAGAGAAATTCACTGAGCGCTCTGTAGAAAAAAAATCAAACACTGTACTTCCTAGATTCACATGACATCTGTTGGAAGCCCCATACAAGTGGCGACCACTGTGAAACTACTTAATTTACAACCTTAAGAGAAAAAAGGCAGAGGTAATATGGCTGCATTTGTAAGCATGAGTAATGCTCAGTCTAAAAGCCGGAGAAACACGAGGATCCTTATGTCTTCCACAAACAGTTAACGGAGATTATAAAATAATCGTCTAAACGTATTGCCCCAACTGTCTCCATTATGCAAACAGTCACTAGGAAAGTGTCCTGGGGGTGCCTTATATAACTCCTTGCTCGGAAGCCCCCTTGGCACTTGGGGAATTTACCTTTCCTCTACCCCACTTGAATTCGCACCCAGGACCACGAGTGCCGTGCGGGTCGCACCGCGGGGCTGACCAGCCAGACACCGGGCTGGGGCAGAGCGGGCAGGCGGGGCCGGCCGGCGGCGGCAGTAGCAGCAGCAGCAACGCAGGAGCCGTGGAAACTTTGTGCCGCAGGGGCAGGGGCCGGGTCCGGTCAGTAGCCACGCCAGAACCGGCGGGGAGCTCGGTGGAGCCCCGCTATCACCCCAACCCTCCGCCCAGGCTGAGGGAAAGAAGGCAGCCAACGAGGAAGTTGCACCAGTCACCCACAACCGGAGACGAGCGTGCAACGGCCTCCGGGGGCAAAGGGGTGGCAGCAGGGGCTACACAGTGCAGAGCTGAGGCGACTTACCCATGGTGCCGCCGCGGCCTCCTCCTCCTTCCCCTCCTGCCGCTGCTGCAGCCACCGCCTCCCCGCTGTCGCGGAGGGAGGCGCGGGAAGCGTGTGCGTGAAGCGGGACGGGAGAGCACGGCAGCAGCGCGGAGCCTGCGTGCGGCGCGACTATGAGTCAGGGTAGCACATCCGGGCAAGGCCGCCTGGGAGACACCGCCCGCCCGGCAGTACCCCGGTGCTACTGCCGCTGGGGAAGGGCGGGCAGCCACGGAGGGAGGAGGCTGTACAGGGCCGACAGCAGCACCCTCAGCTGGGAAGGAGGGAGCTGAGGGGCGGGTCCCTGTGGAGAAGGATAACTCCCACCCCCCTCCGCGGTTACGGGCCTCCTTTGTTAGGATGGGGTGGGGCTGACAGCGGGCCTTTGGGGTGGCATGGCGCTGAGGAGCGCTGGTGAGGCCGTTAAATAACGGCTGCGAGCGGTGGGGTAAACATCACGCACGTCTTTAGCCGTGGGTACCTGAGTCTATATTCTTTTTCTCCCGCACCTGTTCAGGTCTGGGGAGAAGGGGTTGAGGTTGTACCGATGGAAAGGGTTTTTCCTGCGGTGTTGGCCGCCCCTAAGCGTGCTGTAGAAGGTGGGTTGCCGCAGCTCGCTGTTAGGGCTGCTGAGGGGAAAGAGCGGGCCTGGGACCGGGTTAGCTAGTGGGGCAACGGATGCCTCGCTGGGAAGGCGGCCTGGCGCCACTTCAGTGTCTGCCCAAGCCCCACCGAGGCTGCGTCCCGCAGCCCTCCGCCGCCTCGTCGAGGACATGCCAGGAGAATGTGGGGTGGTTTAAAATGGGTGCTTGGATTTATATTTGAGGATACGGACTTAAGGAGGAGCATTTTGCAAGGGCGGGGGGGGGGGGTGAGGGGGGGGGGTGGCGGTAAGCTGGTTGGAAAGGCTTAGGTGGGCTGTGATTAAAAGAATCAGTGGAGGAAACCTCCAGGTGAATCTCAATTGCTCAACCAACATTATGACTTCTATACCGAAAATACAAAAGCTTATTCACAAGGTACTTGTGTGGAAGGCATTTTTAACATCTATTCAGCATTCCCTCTTCCTTTCAGCTGGGGGTTACTCAGCCCTTACAATGCAGGGAGCAAATAACTGTTTGCTGTTGGGGCCCTAACTGTAGTGCATTCACTGGGAACCATTTTGGGTGGGTAGGTGGGTGGGTGTGACATTGAGTCGTTTTTGTAGCATTTTCACCTTTTTTCCAAATCTTTCCATGTATACCTATTCAGGGGCTTACCAGAGTCAATCCTAAAGTCTGGTTAAATAGAGTAAGACCAAACAGTATGATAGAAGGTCTTACTTGCTCTATAAAAAGTGATAGGCCAGGGGCAATTCTGATGGGTGATGCAAAAAGGAAGTGCAAATGAGCCAGTCCCCACAGTGGCTTCACAAGTGACACCAGCAGTCAGCAGCTGCTGGGGTGTTCTTCTCTGGAAGAAGCCTCAGGAGCTTTCATGCTTCTAACAGGACAGTGTGATATGACAAGCAAAGAATAATTCATCAGTCCTCCTGTGAAATACAGACTTAACATGTTGGGGTCTGTCCATTTATTTTATCTGATTCACCAACAGTTTCCTTAGGACATCAGCAGAATGTTGCAGTTCACCTCAGTGGGGTTAATCACTGTCCCAATATGCAGAGCTTGACTGGCGATACCTGATTTTATTATCAGCTTGTACTGAAAATTAGTATATTTTTACAATTGCTAAATGCTTTTGTTACAGCTTCCATTGCACTATGACTGCAGAAAATTCAAACCAGGACATGCTGGGTTTTTTAATTGCAGGGTTTGTCTAATTTAGTACTTAATAAAATACAGAGATTCTTAAATGAGTCTAAGTGGTGAAAACTTCTCTTTTTCTGCTTTCAACTATTTAAAAATCTTGCCTGAAACTCATCTTTGTCCTATGGTTTTGCCTCCTTATTTCCTTTACTCAGCAATATATTTTGGTTTGCTTTTGTAACTGTCCCAAATGTTTCTTCTACTTGTCTGGGGAAAAAGGCAGTGAAATTCTGTTCTTACTGACCCATCTCTGAGGGGTCATAGAGGAGATATTCCTCATGTTATTCTATATTATTTCCCACTTGGATACCTGGGATAAATCAGAGCATTCTGTAAAATGCATGGGTTTCACGAGTTTACTTGCATGTCCTAATCGAAATGCACTCATATATCTTTACAGGACCCAGGAAGATAAGACTCCTATGTACTCCAAGAAAATTTTGGGGACACTGACTTCTAAAGGCTTCTGCTTTAAAAAAAAAAAATTGCCAGGAAGAGCACTGGCACTACAGAGCATCTTTGATTATAATTGGTTTTTGTGGATCCAAAAAGCTGTGAAAAAGTAAGGAGACTTTTTGATCTTTTGACTAAATACTTACTAGTTCAAGGAGAAAAAGAGAAATCTCCAGAGGAGCTGAGGACTTTATTTTTTGTCAATCTCTCAATTGGGTACAAGTCTAGAACAGAACAAAAAGGATGTTATAAAAAAAAATCCCAATAAAGCCCTGCCACTCTTGCAGTTGAGTGCAAGATCCTGTCTGTATAGCTACTCATGATACAGTGCAAAGGGAAGAGGAGTCTTGAGGACATTTCCATCTCCAAGAGACTTTACAGAAGAGCTTTGAGCCATTAGGCTTAGAAACCATATCTGCAGAAGATGGTATGGAAAATCATTGTGCTGATGAGCACCTGTTAAGTGTGGTGCAGTGATGCCTGTGAGAATATCTCATTAAAAACAATGAAATAATTATTTTTGGGATGTATTCATCAAAATAAAAAAAATAATAAAAAAGCAAGTGTTTGAGAAAAACTGGGAACTAGAATCAATGTATAAAGTTACCAGTGACATTTGCAATAGAAATTGGGAAGAATGATCAAGGGACTGGAGCACCTCCCCTATGAAGATGGGATGATAGAGTTGAGGCTGTTCAGTCTGGAGAAGAGAAGGCTGCGTGGAGACCTTATAGCAGCCTTCCAATATCTGAAGGAAGCCTGTAGGGATGCTGGAGAGGGACTCTTCATGAGGGACGGTAGTGAGAGGACAAGGGGTAACGGGTTCAAACTTAAACAGGGAAAGTTTAGATTGGATCTGAGGAAGAAATTCTTT
>JASSUY010006811.1:0-14979 GCA_032466535.1 Forpus xanthops | reverse complement strand
TGGGAGTTGCATTCTTTTGATTCTCCTTCCCATTTCCCCGGGACTGGGGAAGAAAGAGGGGGAAGTGAGTGAGCAAGCGATTGCATGAGTTTGAAAGCCTCAAATCACGACATCCACATGTTCCTAATTTAGCAATGAGTGCACTTCTGTCAAGAGAAAACAGCAAGAATGCTATTAAGCCCTCAACTTCAACTAAAAAACATTGGGGGCACTTTTCTCTGGCACAGAGCATGTGAACCACTTCTTTGACTGAGTTTCACTCAACAAATTCTCCACTACTGGGACTCGGACAGTGGCACTGCTTTTAATATCTTATACTCATCTCTTGAAGCACATGAAAATTGACAGATCTGCTTGTGAATTGTTCCTAGGCTGGCAGCATTTGTGGCCCTTAGTGAATTTCAGCTGTGTGACAAAAATGTCCTGCAGACTTTTCTGTTTCCCTATTATTGCTGGAGATGCAATTGGGCCATACTGTTGGATTCCCCACAGCCTGCACCGCTGAAGTTATCTAATTGTTGAGAGCTGGAAGAGAAGTGAGCTTTTTCCACCAGGCACTGTCAGGGAATGAGGAGGTTAATGATACTTTTCCTACCTCCCTTCCTTGATAACAGCAGAAACAGCTGGTTTTCCTAAGTTTGAGGAGTTTCCTTAACTTAGTGGTACTGACAGCTGTCATAGCATCCAACACCCATGACCACTCTGCCAGCTTAAAGTCCACGGTGTTGAGACTGGGGTCTTCGTATTGACCACGTTCAACACTTCTCCAGAGGAAAGCAAAGACTTTTATTGCCTCTACCAGTCTTTGAAACAAAATTTCTTCCTGACCTCAAATCTGGTATGTAGTGTAACACACCATGCAAGCAAGCCAAATGACTTCTTTGATCATCTGTCTCCTTTTACCTTTGTGGTTGAACACTCCTTGCTGACAAATTCTATAGTGTATGATCTTCCATATGAAAGAGCCTGTCATTTATCTGTTAACTTTTCTTCTCTTTAGTTGAATGACATTTGAGCAGGTTGCTGAGCCTGAGAGAAAAGACCATGAAGGTATTTTATAACAGGTATCTGTTATGTTATTGACAGGAAGATGTTAATTTATACTCCTCTTTTGCATATGATATATCAATATATTTCATGAGGGCCATAATCAATATCCGGTATTTCATTTTCTGCAACAGCTTTTTTACCTGATAGTCTTCAGTAAGAGTCATCTAGACACAAAATATGTGGTATCTCTTTTTTCAGAAGCCAAGTAAGCCATGCACCAGTTTTTTCCCTGCTGATAGGAATAAAATAGAAAAGGTAGAGGTAGAAAGTGAAGTACAGAGTGGAAAAATTAGCACAGTAGAAATATCTTAGACAGTCCAGTGACTTTTAAAAGTGGCACGTTTAGCTAAAACTGAGTATTAGCTATTGTGCTCTTGTGTAAGCATAACTGAAACAATTACAAGACAGTCAAAACCAGGAGTACTTAAGTGAACAGTTTGCATAGGATGTCCTTTCTGAACTGAACCATCATGAGACTTTCAAGCAATGCTTAATTTTTAATGTTAAAGAATAATGATAAATGAACTTATTCATAAAATCATATAATCATATAATAGAATGGCTTGAGTTGGAAGATATCTTTAAAGATCATCTAGTTCATGGGCAAGGATATATTTCACCAAATTAGGTTGCTCAAAGCACCATCCAACTTGACCTTGAGCATTGATGTTGGATGGGGAACCCACAACTTCTTTGGGAATTCTGTTCCAGTGTTTCAACACCACACTATAGAAAATTTCTTCCTATGCCTGACCTAGACCTAACCGCTTTCAGTTTAAAGACACTGCCAGTTGTTCTGTCACTACAGGCCTTAGTAAAAAGTCTCTGTCTTTCTTATAAGCTCTTTTCATATATTGAAAGGCTTCAATAAGGTTTCCAAGGAACCTTCTCCAGGCTGAACTACCCCAAGTCTTTCAGGCTTTCTTCATAGGTGAGCTATTCCAGCATTTTGACAATTTTTGTGGCCATCCTCTGGCCTCTTTGTAACAGATCTGTGTCTGTTTTGTACTGTAGACACCAGATCTGGACATATTACTATAGATGGGGTCTCATGAGGGCAGAGTAAAGATGGAGAACATCTTCTCTTGACCTTCTGGCCATGCTTCTTTCTATGCAGTCCAGGGCAGGGTTGGTATCTCTGCTGCAAGTGGCCATTGACAGCTCTTTTTTTTTTGATCCATCAGCATCCCCTAGTCCTTCTCTGCATGGCTGTTCTCAATGAAGTCCTTTACTCCTTGTCTCTACTTTAAACAGAGCTAGTTCACTTAAAATTTGGGATGAGCATAATATAAAGACAGAAAGCTTTATATTTTCTTGCAGTATTTACTGGCATGAGTACTTAACCTGTGTTATATTTCTGGAATGTTCTTTTGCTAATTATGTATGGATAGACAATATTTACAGTATATTTTTACAGGCAAAAGTAAAAGATGTGCAATAAAATATACTTTGTAGCACAGACTTTCTTAATGCAGTGTTTCAACAAACTAAAATATCTTCAAAAATAATTTTGATGAATGGACTGTCATGGTCCGAGTGACAATTTTTCATACAAAATACTGATTCAATAATATAAAAAAATTCTCAGGAAAATACCAGTTTTACCAACATTTCTATAAGTTATTACTAAGACATTACAATTTTACCTCACTGAAATATTTTCTTTCAGCTTTAATATGTTATATTAGACACATTTTGAAAACAGGGGAGGGAAAGAACTTAAGTTGCCATTCTGATGGAACAGAGCACAGGTTTCAAACCCACAAGAGAGAAATTCAATTTTTCAAACAGTTGTGTGATCAAGATATAACCTAGGGTGTACTCAGCAGAAGAGTGCAGTTTCTCACAATGGAAAGCTAAGGTGCTCAGTGTTCCTGTGACATTGCTCATATATTTCAAGTATTTCAATCCAAGAAGCAGGGAGTGAGATGATGTTCTAGCAAAGAGTGGAAGGCATATTTCAAAACTTCTGAAACCAACAGTTACAAAAATGTATCTAAAAAAGGGTGAAAGAGTATTTCATATTTTAAAGGACTTCTGAAGATCCTATGTGAAATTTCTGATGTTTGGATCTAATTGTATCTGTTTCTATAAGCTTTTGAATATACTAATTGGTTGATGATACCTTTCACTTCAATGATGCAATGTACAAGTGTTAATCCACTAGTCTGAGAGTGGATTTATTTCTTCATGTTTTGAAGAGGCATATAGCTCAGGATTTCCACTTATGAAAATCTGAATTAAGCACAGACCCTTTCACTGTAAGAAATGGAGCTGGTAACTGCATGTTTCATTGTCCAGGGAATTCCAGAGGGATTTCATGATGTAGGTGAAACTCTGGAGGAGCTGTAAGTGATGCGTGTGAAGAAAACAAGAAGCTTTTCAGTGAGAGATCTTGTGAAAAGAAGCGGTATCCCAGTCTGGGCCTCAACAGTCTGTCATTTTGCTATTTGTAACTATCTTTGGTGAAGGAGGTAAGGGGACAAAAAAAAAAAAAATTACCATTCCCCAAGTAGTCCCCCCCCAAGAAAAAAACCAAAAAAAAAAAAAACAAAAAAAAAAAAACAACAACAAAAAAAACAAACCCCAAGCCAAACCACAATCAGAAAACTGAAGATCAGTGAGGTGCACACCTGAGACTAGAAATACAAATAGCTAGGTACAAACTAAACACTTGGCAGAGGGGAAAAAAGGAAGCCTTCAACATGGTAGCTGAAGCAGTGGCATGCAGTATCTTAATGTAGCAATAGCAGATGTTAGTGGAAAAACCTAGATTGCTGCTAATATTGGCAAAAAGGAGGGGACACCTTGAATGTACTCTTAATGTGTCAGTCTGTTTCTTTAGCAGGTTCTAGGGCTTCTCAGGATGCTGAACTCCCAGAAACTTTTTGACATGCTAATTCGGTAGCTGCAGTAGCTGGAACCAGTACTAGTATGAACTAGATGAACTAGTATGATACATCTTTCATAAAGCTCTTGTAAAGAGAAGTAGCTGGAAAACAACCACAGAACTCTACTGAATTGTTTTCTAAGGCCACACTGACTTAGCAGCTAATGAGCATGTTTACTTGGTGGCTATTTGGAGTCAGTGCAGCTGGAAAAAAAAAAATAACAGTAAAGGGAATTCAATTTTCTCAGTAAGTTTTGCATCGACAGATGAGTTCCAAACTCTGTGGTAGACTTTGTGATTATAAAATGTGAAATATGTATCTTTGATTTATAAACTAAACAGTAAGGGCTTTTTCATAATCTCTGCCCCAGAAATTTTCTTCATGGCTACATTTACCAGAAAATGTACAAGCATAGTCCATTGCGGTTTAAATGTGAAAAAATGCTGAGGCTGTCAGTTAAAATGCAGATATGAATTTGTATATCTTTAATGACATTCATATCACTATTTAATACAAAAGAGACTAAGCAACCTGCTTTTAGTAGTTACACATTTTAGATGGCTCTTTATATTGCATTTGCTGCCTTTCTTGGACACATAAGCAACTATTTTATTGTCTCAAGCACAGAACAGCTGGCTGATCCACAGAAAGTAAAGCCATGAGTGAATTATTCTGCATATCCTGAACATACAAATAAAAACATCTACTATAGAAAACAACGTGGGATTTTTGTTTTTTTCTTATCTTGCACATTTTAGAAAAGATATTGTGGAGTGTAAAAATAAAAGACTTTTAAGAAAGTTTTATTGGGATTTTCTACCTGTTCCTTTCTCCTGGCAGCATCTTGGCTTGCTAAGAGCTATTTAGGTAAAGCATATATTTCTGTCAGTTCTTTTTTCCTGACTGAGCTTTGTCTCACTAAGATTCACAGTAATTAAAATAAAGCAAATTTTGAATCATACAAAAAAAGAAGTACCATTTTACTGAATCATTCCTACTGTGGATCATGGTCCTTGGTGACATGCTCTCGCTAGTCACTGAAAAGCCAGGCTTTGAGACCTACCTCTATCACCTCTTTGTACTGTAAGGTTGTTGCACAAAACATTTTTCTTTTTGGTGGGTCAGGTATAGGTAACTGTAAACTGTCAACATTTTGTGTTCTATTGCTGTACTACACTGAGAAATCTACACTGAGGATGACTTTTTCCCTCTCTAACAATATTCCCCTGGCACCTTTTTTCCAGCTTTACCAAGTGATTTGCATTTCCTCTGTAAATAAGGTCACCATGGAGTTTCCCTAATTAGGCTACCTTGCTCCTTTGTTAAACATAGAATCATATGATGGCTTGGGTTGGAAGGGACCTTGAAGATCATAGGGGTGGGCTATTTAGCAGAATTTCTGGTTCATACACTGAAGGAGAAACAATCAGAACTGGATATAACCCAGCAAAACATCTATGTAGAAATTCCTGGGCTTTGTCATGATTTGGGTAAGTTACATCTGAGATGGATTGTGGCTCTTTGAAAGCTAAGCTGGATCAAAAGCTGTCTTTGAGATCAGAATGAGACAGCTCTTTTGGGCTGCTCAGTGTGTGGCCATATTGCAGGAGAGGATTTATCTGTTCCTGGAGCATCTCCTATGGAGACAGGCTGAGAGAGCTGGGGCTGATCATTGTGGAAAAGTGAAGGCTCCGTGGAGACCTTAGAGCAACTTCCAATGCCTAAAGGGGGCAGACAAGAAAGCTGGAGACGAGCTTTGTACAAGGGACTGTAGTGATAGCGCAAGGTGGGAATGGCTTTAAACTGACACAGGGGAGGGAGATACAGATTAGATACAAAGCAGAAGTTCTCCCCTGTGAGGGTGCTGAGGCACTGGCACAGGGTGCCCAGAGAAGCTGTGGCTGCCCCATCCCTAGCAGTGTTCAAGCCCAGGTTGGATGGGGCTTTGAGCAACCTGTTCTGGCAGAAGAACCATAGCAGGGGGTTGAAACTGGATGAGTTTCAACCAGTCTGTGATTCTTTATGTCCAGATCAAGTTAAATATAAGAGAATCCAGATCCTTAGCTTGCTTCAAATATTTTTACTGACAACCATGCCTCAGATTAAACCCGTGTCATCTTTACTTTTAAGGTCATGGGCCATTTTCACACGTTTGACAGAAGATTTATTCCACTCACTCATCCAGATTGGTAGTGGAAGATGGGCCTTTCACTATGTAAGTAAAAATAGAAGACTGAATTTTTTTAAAGGGAGAATAATTAAACTTTAAAAACTGCCAGTGCTTGTGAGAGTATAGGTATCATCTAGGGTTTTCTTACTGCTTCATTTTGATAGCATAATTAAAACCCAGAATGATGTCTTCTAATCATGTGGTGATTCCCTTGCTCTCTGTTTCTTTGGGGAACATCAGCCTCCTCCTGCATGGCCATAAGGAGATGCAGTAGTGCAAAGCAGAAAGAGGTGTGGGGCAAAGGAAGTGAGGGCAGGTTCTTGTCACCAGCATCCCTTCCCTGAAAGTACAAATGCTCTTGAAGTCCTGGGTGCTTTCATGGGGCCTCCCTGTGTGGACACATCCTCTTCCTGCAGATGGCACGCTGGGTGACAGAGGGGAAATGAAATCCTGGCCTTGTCAGTGCACGCAGGTTGACTCTGAAGAGGCAGTAGCATGCATTAAGGCTGCACTGATCATTTCAAGCCAGCATTGGCCCTTAAGGGCCTTTCAAGCCGAGGTTGGACAGAGCCTTGGGAGGCATAGTTTAGTGGGAGGTGTCCCTGCCCATAACAGGGGGTTTGGAACTAGATGATCTTAAGGTCCTTTCCAACCCTAACTATTCTATGATTCTATGACCATCTAGTTCCACACCTTCTCCCTCCCCCCACCATGACCAGGGGCACCTTCTGCTGGACCAGGTTGCTCAAAGCCCCATCCAGTCTGGCCTTGAACATTTCCAGGGATGGGGCAGCCACAGCTTCTCTGGGCAACCTGTGCAAGTGTCTCATTGCACTCATTGTGAAGAATTTTTTCCTAATATCTGATCTAAATCAGCAGTCTTTCAATTTAAAGCCATCCACCCTTGTTCTATCACTGCTTGCTCTTATAAAAAGTCCCTCTGTAAGGAGTTTCCTTCTTCCTGCTAACACTAAGCTTGGACTTTGTTGGCATTCCATCTGCATTCAGGTGGTGCTGGCAGCAGAGGAGAAAGTGTGCAAGTATTTGCTTCTAGGTGCCAATAAGTGGTCCCTAAAGCAAGGCTGGTCTGTACACAAGACTGGGAGCCCAGTGTTGCACAGCCTTGCAAGTTTTCTTGGATTCTCAATGGATAAAGGTTTTGGATTCTTGTTTTGTGAGGAAGGGTTTCTTTAAAATTGGACATCTTGATGCCATAGGCATATCTTGTTTACTTAATGTCCCTGAAACACTAGCTTAGACAGGAGCTCACAACTTCAAACTGTGTACCTTTAGCTTCTTTTCTTCTTTTGCCCAGAAGTTTAAAGACATCTTATTAAGCTATCACAGACTTTGTCTTGCTGCATCCTGCTATAACACAGTTTAAGTTCCTGCAAGGCAAATCCGATGTCAAATGCACAGCACCCAAGGTATAATCTATTTGAAGTAATATGTAAAAATCCTTCAAAGCGAGCGTTCATTTTCAGTAATCCACACAAAATGCGGCACTGCTAACAAACTACATTTTACAAATTTTCCCTTCCAGAATCAGGATCAAGGTTCAAGAACAGGTTGAACAGTTAGCTGTGCTTTCCTGACATGTCTGCTCCACACTACTCCCTTCGTCACTGGCAAAGCATAAAGATGTCTGCTTAGTGAGTCAGCTGCTCCCAAACAGCCCTGTGGGCTGTGGAGACATGGGATAAGGAGACCAGTTCCTCATAGCTACTGTGAGAATCTCCAAGGCAGGTCTGTTTACCCCTGTTCTTTAAATTGCCATAGTACGTGGGAGGACATCAGCAGAGATTGTGGAACTGCTCCCTCATTTTCTTTGCCTTAGTGTTACCAAGATTTCTGTCATTTTTTTCCAGCTGTAATATGTTTATCCTGGAGAAGCTGTAATGGCTGGGGTAAAAATGGGCTATATACAATTTTCTTGGTTTTAGTGTGTGGCCATTGCCAGAGACATGAAATGAATAAGCAAGAATTTTGTCATATGTCAGACCAATAAGAGATCTGATAGACTTTTCCACACTATTTGTTCTCAAAATGTCTGAACTGTCAGACTTTCCCACAAAGGTGAAGGAATATTTGTTTTAATGAAGGTCTCCTTCAATTCTGACTTTTTTTATGTGCATAAGCCGTGGCTGTTGGTGTGAATTGCTAATTTATTAAATTTCAAAGAGTAAATCCTAGCTACCCTCTTATTAGTCAGTAGATTCTTTGGAGTTAAAAGTGGTCATGTTCAGAAGCTGCCAGTGTGTAAGTTTTAACTGTCTTGCCTTTGCACAAAGTCTTTGGAAAGATTATGTGTGATTATCAGAGGGAACAAAACAAAATAAATTGCATTAATAAGAAACTGGAGGAGAGCACTATTAATCAGATTTTTTATAAGTATTACTATTCTTTCTGAAGAAGAGCCAAGATACAATGACAGTATGTTTGGACAATGTATTCTTGCAAGAATCTGAGATCAAAGTAGATTCTGCCCCACAGACATTCATGTCCTACAGATCTATTTTTCTTCAGTAGAAAGAAAAAGCAGTGTATTTTTTGAAACAGCAACTATCTAAAACAGGAGAAATCTGACACTTTGGTAAATTTTCATGATTTAAGTTGACAAAGTAATATTATCATCCATAGCTCAAACTGATTAGTTTCATTGCTTGCTTTGAATATCCAGTGCTTTGATTATTTGGACATATCCGTCCCATCTCTACTTATGACCTTGTTTTCTGCTATGGAAAAAAAAAAAGCCCCCCAAAAAGTTCTTTCCTTGATTAGTTTCCAGAACTTATATAGCAGCTGAATTTATGTTAATTTGTTTATTAGTTTATCTTTTTAATAAAATTTTTATTTATTGCAATCTGTTTGAGATATTCTTGGGAAACTAGAAAAATGTAGGTAATCTGGTACAAGCAGTGTGCATGTTGCATATCTCTGCTTCCTAAAATAGTACCATACTTTTCTCGGGTTGTCTCAATGATACAGAAATGACCTTCTAGTGCAGTGTTCCAATACTGTAACAATCTTTTATCAAATTGCAAGGAAATGTGACTTTCCTGATTTACCTTTTTTCCTGAGAAATCTCCTGGAAATCATTTAGGGCTCAAATTCTTCAGCATATTTTGCCATTCCAAGCTGAGACTACTGCAGTCATCTTCCGAAGTAAATCCCAGGAATATGGTGAATAGAGCCTTGATCTTTGTGTCTGCTCTGTTTCACAGCTTATTTTGAACAGCCCCTTTCATCTTCACCTTTTCAGCTTCAGCCACTTTTCCTTTTGAACATTCATAATTTCTTACATTCAGAGGAGCATTTGCTCTAAGCCAGGTTTTACTCTCTCAAACTCATATCACACTTCCTACTTCCAACACAAACTTTTTACCTAAGCAGGATTTTCAGAATTCTCAATTATATTTTTTCCAAACTTGGTTTCTTGGGTTATCCATGTCCTTATAAAAATAAACTCTAAGAAACGAAACTATTATTTTCCCTATAAAACGGAGGTATATTAACTGACAGCTATGGCAACATAGCCATAGTAATGGAGTAGTAAATTAGCGCAAAAATACAACAGAACCTTGTAATGACCTCCACTTTTATGTTTATTTTAATGCCAAAATTTGCAAGTCAATAAATACACAGCATACATATTATCAGTGGAGAGAAACATACTAGGCATTCAGCCCTCTGTCCCCTCTCAGGACTGTAAACAGCTTAAAGCTGGCATAGTGAAGTAGATACTTGTAAAGAAGGATTTAGTTAAGTGCTACTTAAAGGTTAATGAATTTTACCCAGAGACTGAGTAATCTTTCAGACTGGCACTGAAAAGTGTATCTGACTCAGTAACCTGCTGCACAGTTAGATTACCAGGCTGCCTACATTATTGCTACTTAAATACTATCTTTATCCCTTCCTGCTTTATTTTTTCTGAATTTTCCATCAAAGCTACCTAATTATAAGCATAAAATATGTATTAAAATGACCTTTACATTTCATATTTTGTAACTAAAGCACACAAAAGTTAATGCGAATCTTTCCATTTACTTCAGAGGACTTTACATCTAACCCTAGAGATGGGGCTTTTTTTAGAATTGCCTTGTACCTCGTGGTTTCTTCTGCTGAAATTGCCTGACTGTGAAACTGAACTGTAACAAAACTTTGGGGGGGGAAGAAACATTATAAAAAAGGCAAAGGCAAAACCCCCCAAATCCTATCAAGGATCATGCTGGGACCCAGTTTAATGGGGTACATCAAAACAGCATTTCTCAGAGTGTACATAGGCTGTGTCTTGAAGGCATGATATTTCTTCCAAAGTCTTGGCTCCTCAGGTAAATTTCACACTGCTATTAGTTTACAGAAAACAGAAAATCTTTTCCATGCAAAATGTTACCTTATCAAAAGTGTCTTACAGTTTTGCTGGTACCTATACTCCAATAAGCCAATTTTCTTGATCATTTCCAGCTGATAACCTCATGCCTTCTAGCAGATGTCCATGTCTTTAGACCTGAAGCATATGACTTGTATTTTGCAATACTTCAACATGGATCTAAAGGTAACTCATGTTTTCCTGTCCAGCAGGAAGTATCCACTGACTGAATCTGTTAACTTATCACCACCAGCAACACCTTCCTACTCTTTGCTCCAACCCACTGTGATAGTCAATGAATCCTTTCTGTATGTGCCTCAAAGCAACTCAAAAAATAGAAGGAACTGTCAGCTCATTATCTCTCGGGCAAAGAGCGCGTGCTGAGGAGGAGTGGAGAGGGGTGGAGAAGAGGAGGGTCCTGCTCCACCAAGGTGGAGGTTGTCTTCTTGTGTCTGTGTTGTCTGCCTGGAGGCCGCGAACATCTGCTCCGGCAACAAGCCACCTGGAGGTAGCAGTGTAGCCACTGCGAAGCCTGTCATGATACGTGAATTGCACCTGGGGTTTACATGATAGCCCCGTGGATGAGTCTCACCTGCGGAACTGTTTAGAGAGAGTTTGATTCGCAGTCGTCTGGTATGTTCCTCCATTCTACCTAGGCTGACTCACTGACTACAAGGACTGTAAAGCCCACAAGGTCTACAACTGAAAGAATTTCAACTCAGTGACAAAGAAGATATCACTGAATCCGCAGAGTAGTGAGCCTATTTCTATGTTTTCTTTTCTCCTTATCTTCCTCTGCTTCGGAAGAGTAATAGGAACCTGACAAGAATTTTCTTCCTTCTGACACTGTTTTAGGGAAATTTGCAACAAAGTTAATTGATGCTTCTAGAGGGCCTATGATTTCTCCTGTGAACTGCACACATCATGGTTTTAGGTCAGTTCCCTTTTCCACCTGCTGGGCGGGAGGGGATATTGCTAAAAAACTAGAAAATTAAATCAGTTCCATCAGTGACACACAAGGAATTCCACGAATTACTTCTCTGTGGAAACATAAGTCACTGATCCCGTCTCTGGTTACAAACAAAATCATTTATTTCACGTCTTGCATCCCTTTTATAGTCTACTGAGTGCTAAGCAGAAACTTTCCACACTCTCACTCCTTTATCATCCTGATTTAGCAAAACTGCTAAGTGTTACAAATAGTCACATTGTTTGGTCTGTCTTTGAGATGTACATCCTGCTTTATCTTGCAATCTCTCTGCTTTGTTTTGTTAATCGATATTTACCCTTCATTGTTGTCTTTACAGTTCCCAAGGCTTAGGCTGGACCAGGGCAACAGCAGCTGGAGCTTTCTTCGCTGCCCCCAGGGTTTAAGCTGGACCAGGGTGATAACGCCTGAATCCATTTCGTTAACTATTTCTGTCCCTTCACCCACACTTCTCTGCTTCATTTCTAAGTCCTTTACCTAGTAAGAACAGCTATCTTTCCACCAATGAGTTTATTGCTCACTTTAGAACCCTTGTGCAAATTCCACTGCTTTTCAATTAAATAATTTCTCAAATAAGCCTATAGCTAAATAGCTTAATAAAATCCAATTTATACACTCTTTCTGAGTTTAATCTATCCCTAAAGAAAGATGGTTATGAAATATACCAGGTTGATCTGGCATGTTCTAACTTAGATGAATATATATTATGTTAATTCATTTCTTACTTATTCTTTCTCATTACTTTTTATTTTCTAGATCAGTTATGCCCTTAATGAGGTTACATTAATGAACATTTCCGATGCCCTTCCCTTCCTGTATTAGCAGGTTTGGCATTTTCTGATCATATAAGTTCAGGTCTATAAATTAATTTGTTATCTTGCTCAAAATTTGAAATTGAGTTTATCTAATTTTTCTGACAGAAAAAAAAAAAAAAAAAGAAAACCTTTTATGAAACAGTCTTCTGTGTAAGGAAGCATGGAAAATGTATAGAAATGACCAGCTACCGAAAACAAACACCCTAAAAAATCCAACCTAGAGAAGGAGGTGCTGGTGAGAGTCTTTCTCCTGCAAACAGTAACGTCTAAGGTAACTGTCCTAGCCAGCTGTTCAGGGATTGCCTCGGTTTTGACAAAGAAACATTTTCCACCTTAAAATAGATCAAGAGTGCTGTATTAACTACTTCTCACATGTTCAGAGTAATCATTGTGAAGAGATGCTGGTCTGGTTTCTATGGCAAAGTCATCTCAATATGATCAAATATGCAGGAATTTATGAGACATTTTTGCCAATGGCATCTTGTGATAATAATGAAAAAGTGAAAAAAGCTTGAGAAGAAAGTCAAAACTGGTATTTACAAATGAATTTTAAACAATGAAAAAAAAGTATTTCTTGAAGCTAATAAAGCCCATGATCTAGTTAATGTTGTGATTTGGATAGGTGAAAGATATGTAGAACTCATGGTTATTGTCTATGGTGATAAATAACATTTTTTGCTTTTGCAGGGTTTTCCTATCTGATGCTGAATCTGACATGCAGAAACATGGAACCTGGATTTCCCAAAGGTCAGCAGGATTAAGCAGCAAACACTAAAATGGGAGCATATGCTACAAGTGAGCTGTTTCACTAAATGTTCTTAACAGAAGGTACACCAATTCTGTAGATGTTTTAATTTCTTAGATTTTTTTCCTCTTCATTAAATTTATTTCATTTTCTCATTCCTTTATGTGAATGATGAGTTCAATATTTCACTTTAATTCAGTACTGAAATGATGTCATGTTTAATTAGTTCAGCCTCCCACAGAGTCATGACTGCACACAATGTTTTAAACTGATACTAATATTCTATGATACATTTAGTCTGCAAATTTTTATTGTGGAAGGCCTGGTGCTAGCACTCACATTGGATTGGAATATTTTCAGATATGGGAAATTTTAGCAGGAGCTCTGGTTTCTGCATTTCCTCCCATTAAGAAGCATGACGGTTCTCAGCAAAGAAGGCAAAAAAACTCCATCCAGTCTAATCATGCATTTATTTATGAATATTTTAGGTTGTTTTATTACTTCCACGACACCCGTTCCCTGAAATCAAGTCAAGGATCTGCTCCCTGTTGTTAAGAGTTTCTATTCTTTACTAAAGAATATAAAATGTTATTTTTGAGTCGGTTGTAACTGGTGGAAAAGCAGGAAAATGAAACATGGGCTTCTTCATAGAATAAGGAGTAAAAGAGAATATTGGGAAAAAAAAAAAACAAACAGTTAATACTTTATTTCTTGCCTAGCTAGTGCTGGAAGGTGGTGTTCTGGTGTCAAGGCACTCATATGGCGTAAGCTAGGATGCTTAAGATAATAATGTAATGGTTTTCTGAATTTTGGCAGATTGTTTTGACTTTGCATAGAGGTAGCAAAGGACTCATTCAAATTTTGCACTCATCTGAATCAGACAACTCATCATTTCCATTGTCATAGAAAACTTACGCTAGAAACTATTTCTTCTGTATTCAGATGTTAACTTTTATGACCAGATATCCCATAAAACTAGCTGTCTCTTGTAATCTAAGCTTGTGCTTGAAAGTGAGAAATGCTTGACTCCTTCCACCTTGCTTATCCTCTACATCTCTAAATGTTTTGGATAGAAATACACTGCTGAAATATAAATAATACTTGTTTTGCTCAAGCTGTTGAGATTCTCTCTCCTACTATATTGCCACAATTTTCAGAAAAATAAGAAGCAATGACAAGGGAGCGCTGTGCAATTCAAAGGGATTTTGGGAGACTAGTGACAGGTCACTCAGTCACCTCCAGAAATGTTGCTGGTGTCTGGGGTGGTCCTGCTTTTTATGTTGCATGAAGTCTAGAAGAAAGTTGTTTCCTGGCCTTCATGTTGGTATGCATTATCTGTTGTTCACCACTTGAGAAAATCATGTACTTTCATGTTTGCTGCCAGAGATCCTTTTGTAGACTCCAATTATCATTATATTTAAGAGGCTACAAAGAAAAAGTGCCCTTTTTTGTTTGCTTCACTTTCAACAAGAATCCACTGTAAATGTGTTAGAGCTTTCAGGATCAAACTAGGCACATGACCTAGCTGCTATGGATACCCCTCTGGAATATAATAAAAAGAAAGAGGAAGGAACACTGATGAGTGTTAATTTATAGAAGTAAGAATATTAAATATCTTTGATCTCGGGCAACTGATGCCTCCTCCCTGTTTTATTTATCAGAAAAATGGCTGAAAGGAGATATCTCTTAATTTGCCCCCTGGAAAAAAATACATACACAGTTGCTACTTTGCAGTTATAGTCCATTAGTCCCATTAGCTTGGCTAATGCAAGAAGGATTATTGTACCAATCCCCATCTACAACAGCCATAACACAATGTAGTCATTCCTAGTATGGATGTTACTACTGTGATCCCTCAGAAGCCACATAGCCATGTGTTGCGTTAAATGGAGAGGGGGGAACAAACCCCTGATTTTATATAGAGAGCCAGGAACAGCCCCAATACACAACT
>JASSUY010006810.1:0-43896 GCA_032466535.1 Forpus xanthops | reverse complement strand
GCAGGGCGCCCGCCCGCGGGTGTCGGGGCCGCGCGTGGCGCCGTTACACCGGTGGAGGCGGCGAGCGGGCACCGGTACCGTCATCCCACCGGTACCGGCATCCCACCGGTACCTGTTTGGCTTCCTCCGTCCTGCGCCTCGCACCCCGCTCAGGGTGTATCCCCAACAGCTCCCCCCCCATCAGAACACTCCAGAGACCCCGTTTTAATCTCCTCCCTCCCACCTTGGCTGCCTTCCTCCAGCACTCACCCTAAACTGCCCCCCCCCAAGATCCCAGCTCAGACATAATGCACTTAACTTTCCCCATCCCTCGAGGCAATCGATCACACACCATCCACCGCCGCCTTCCTAAATCGGAAAGGACAGAAACCACAAACTTACCATCTTTACACAACCCCTTGTTTCTCTGCATGACAAGGGTAGGAGACAGTATGCTGGAAGGAAGAAGGTGTGCTGGAAGCACTGTGATTTGCACTCCTTGCAGTCCAAGGAAATCCCTGCCCCATGTAGTGACACTTGCGTAAATTATTTTCAGTGCCAGGCTTTGCCTACCTCAGCCACCCGATGTGCCTCCAAAGCACATCTTGTGGACAACACAGGGGGGTGGAACTAGGTGATCTTAAGGTCCTTTCCAACCTTAACTAGTCTATGATTCTATGATTGTGGGTTTAACAAACCCATAGTGGTACATTGTAAAAGCCTCCCGTGCCTTACACTACTGACACCAGCACATGCACCAAGTTCCAGTGGAGTTTCCATCATGTCATCATACTTGAGGCAGAAAGTGTGGCCCCAGCATGATACAGCTGCAGTTACCAGCTGAACCAAGGGTAAACCAAATCCATATTACCCTAGACTGACCTGAAGCTGGGTCTACAGGGAAATCTTGTGTGATTGCTTATATATAGTAAAACACACTATAGTTGCCGCAAAAAGGATGAAGGCAGCCTTCAGGAAAGTTCTTTGGTTGATGAGGGCATTACAGCCTCCCTACACCTTCTCAGTATGTTCCTTTGAAGCACCTTCAAGAAGCAATTTTGTCTTTGCCCAATCCCCTCCCAATTAAGAGAAACTTTTCTCCTGCCACCTTTTCTGTCCACATCCTCCATTCAAAAATGGCATTTTCTGCATTTATCCTTCCCTTCTGACACTTTTCCTCATTCATCCCATTTGCCTTTTGAAACAATAATGCTTTCTCAAACTTTGTTCCAAGCAATGTACTAAGACTGCTCGATCTCCTTCTAGCTTTCATGTAGCGTAACACAGACCCAGCAGTCCCGAGACCTGACCCGGTGTGATCTTTACCAGAGGTAATGAAGTCTCCTCATGTGTTCAAGCTAGTGCAAGTTCAGGACCTGGGACTTAACTGTGCCAATTTAATTGCACACTGACCCCACTGGGCCAAAATCCTGCCTGCATTTTGATTGAAATCCTAAGCAAGTACAACATTTCCACTCAGCAGATGATGAGATGAGCAGGAAAACATTCTCTCAGAGCCTCTAAGCTGGTAAGTTGCACTTCAAGATTGGCTGCACTCACTGCATTTGGACAGAATAAGCAAAACTGACGCAACTGAAATTCCAGAGGATAACATCCCAGACAAATCTCTCTCAAGTTGCACACCTGTTGGTCCTGAGCTTTAGCCTTTGCTACATACTAGGAAGGTGTGCTGGTTTCGACCACAGTACAGTTCGCTTTCTTCAAAGTAGCTGGTATGGGGTTATGTTTTGGATATGCGCTGAAATACTGTTGATTACACAGGGATGTAGTATCAGTTACTGTTGAGCAGTGCTTACGCAGTGTCAAGGCCTTTTCTGCTTCTCACCCCATCTGTGAGTAGGCTGAGGCTGCACAAGAAATTGGAAGGGGACATAGCCAGGACAGCAGATCCCAAGTGATCCAAGGGTCATTTCATATCACACAATGGAGCCCTGCTTTCCTGGGCATGGCTGAACACGTACTTGGAGCTGGGAAGTGGTGAATGAATTCTGTGGATTGTTTCGCTTGCCTGTGTGGGGTTTGCTTTACTATACTTATAACTGTCCTTACCTCAACTTCCTCACTTTTATCATTCTGGTTCTCTTCGCCATCCCACCTGGGGGGAGCAAGCTGTGTGGTGCTTAGTTGTCAGCTGGGGTTAAACCATGACATAATGATGTGTGATCTCCATGCTATTTTGGGTAGGATCTCTTTAAGGAAAACCTCTGTCCCACGCCCACACTCTTATTCTAATCCTTGCAGGATGAACTGTTATCTGGGATACCACACTACAAATTCTAAAGCAGGATCAAACTCCTGAAAACTCCCATCATCCTCAACCTCTTGTAGAATGCTTCAAAGACGCAGATATTTGAGTCTCATTTGTAAATGTTGATGTTTCTCTTCCTTTTCACTTCAGTGACAGGGCCCTGGGCCAGGCCTCCACTTGCTCCTGTGGTTCAGGACAAAAGCTAGTAAAAAATTACTGCTACCCATGTAAGAAGCAATACTTGTGTATTGTCTGTAAGACAAGTGTCAAATGAAGCAGGTAAGTGATTACAGCAGAAAGAACATTTCCCTCTGGCAGTCTCTCTCCTTAATTCCAAAGTAACAATGCTGGAGCTAAGGTTTAACAAAACTGTTGAGTTAATCCCTGCTATCTGCAGGTGACTGTTCACCTGCTCTCTCACAGGCCCTTGTCTGACACCTTCAGCTATTTCAGCTCCCTGAAGCAGGAGTAAAATATTCATCTGTTTAGCAGCGTAACTGGGAAGCAGGTGTTTGGTGCAATGAATCCTGAGCAGAGTTTCTCCTCATACCTACACCAGTGTTACAGTTAACACCTACTGAAAATAGCAGCCCCACTTCACCTCCCTTCCAGATGCGCCTTCCTGTCTCCTTCTTTGTACAGCATTCCTGCTTTTGGAGGGTGAACTTTCTGCAAGTTAGCTTTCTGAACTGGGTCACTGCTGGACCAGGCAAGAGCCAGTGCTGGCATCAGGAAAGTGGAAGGAACTCCCAGCCTGGAAGAAGAAGGAGGACAAGATCAGGATGGCTCCCCTTTTGCCCAGACTGCCATTAGCTCAGCCTTAACTGCAAAATGAAGCCATGCTCTGACCCCCGCAGGACTTGAGAACTCAGTTCTGCAGGGTCCAAAACAATCCTGTCCTTGACAGAGTTGCACATGCCAGCGACTGATCTGTTTTAACCACAGCCTTAGGCAGATGCATTTCATGCTCTTCCTCTCCCCTTTTCAGTATTCACATTCTACCCAGCTCTAATTCAAAGGAAAAGGCAGGACATTATCTCTTTGCCCTATCATCTCTGCTGCCTCACGCCTCTCCCCAGTTTCTTTTTGTCCTCAAGCTTCTGATTAAAAACAAACATCAAGCTACAGTATATGCCCTGTTAATGCCATTATTTGCCTGTGGTATTGGCAGGTAGAAAGGCTTGTTGCTGTGACTTCGTAGCCATGCCACATTATAAACAGTAACACTTGCAGGTAAAGAACGTGGAAAGACCCAAGCCTAAGAAGAATCTTCTGTATTCCATCTGAACTCCCCCCTTGCTGCTTGAATTGAATACTTGCGCTATAAATTATTATTCCCTGTACTACTCAACACAAACAATACATATAATGTAAGCCACCCCCATGCTGGAGGGCCTAAAAATTACCCACAACACTTTTAAAGAAACACTTCCACTCCGAAGGAAGAAAGATCAGGCTGTGGTACATAGACAGGAGGGAGAAACAAACAAAAACAGCCTGCAAAAACTGTCCTCCAGGGCTCAAGAAGGTGCAAAGTGATTTATTGCCCAAAATAAACCACTTAAGTCAATCAAATGTACAAAACCCAAAATAGTTTTATTTACTTTTCAGATTTCTGCCTCGGTGAAACATTTTGCAAACATGCTAAGGCTACAAAATGTCCAAGTTGACAAAGACATGCAACGCTGACCATTCAGTAAGTCACAGCTATTATAGGAGCGACTGTGCCCCTCCGGGCCACAAGTCCCACAAGACAGGGATGGTGTACAGTGATCATGGCAACATACTACGCAGGACCTAGTAACCTGAGGTAGGTCTCTTTACAGTAAGAAAACAATGTCCTACACCAGTGTTACATCCTGATCAACAGGAACCTGTTCCAAGTTCCAGAAGACATGGGGTGGGGAACTGTTTCCTTAACAAGTATGCAGTAAAGAAACAGGAAATATTGATACTGTTTAACCTTAGTATAAGTGAGCAGAACAAAGAGTTAGTGCTACCCATGCCAGTGAAAGCCAACCTAAACCTCTGAGGAGTGTTCACAGCTTCAAGATAAAGGCGTCAGTCAGCTGAAGCAACTCTGAAAAGGCTTTCCTGCTAGCATACAGGGTGTGACTTGAACCTTATGATTAATTTGTTACAGATCATTCCACAAACAGTTAGATTTTGGTTTTGTTAGATCAGCGAAGCAGGAAGAGCTTGGGCTTGCTTGCATTGAAATAAACCCTGCTGACACAGTAAGAAATACTGTATCAGGACACTGAGAAAATACGAGGCCTTAATGTGACCCAGAAGTGGTTCTCCACTCAGGAGATCACTAAAAACCCTGCTTTGGGAAAGCATTATGGGAAGCAGCAGCCGCTGCCATGGTGAACATTAGTGATGCTCCAAATAGCTTTGATAAATTACAATGCAATAGTTACACCACAGAGCTCTTCTCCCCTGCGCTAGACAACAAAGATGTGACAATAAAGGACACTATTGCAAAGCTTCACTTCCACTCAGACACGCAGAAAATCTGGCACTAGGAAAAGACCAACTGTAAAAGACAATGGTGTCTGATACAGTCCAATTACAAAGCCAGATCTCTTGTACTGTAAACTGTACAAAAATGATAGAAAAGAATATGCACTGTTATTAATACAGTGCTTATTTTAATATAAAATAAACAGCTTACATTTCCACTGTAAATATAGGCTATATACAGAATTATGTATAGATATAGCTACATGTATAAAGCTTCATTATAGGCCTCTGATACATTTGTAACTATGGCTCCCTGAGCCATTTGTAGAGTGCATTTAATAACAAAAATTAGTAATATGATTATGGAATAAATACAATAATAAAAACATGAATTCTTCTGACACAGTTTTAAAAACTCTCTGGCTTGACACATTGTGCTAAAAATTAAAAGATGAAAAGGCAATAATCTGCTTGAAGGAGGAGGAGGAGGAAGAAGAGCTAGCCTGCCACAGGCAGAGAGTGTAGCTCTCCAAAATTAAAGTGACTTCACCCTGAATTTTAGCCCTTGACAGCAACCTTGTTCTCCGCAGCAGCAAACATAGCATAGAAGCGTGAGTTCTCGTTGGCCAGAAGGGCAGACGGCGTGTCGAATTCCACTACCTAAAAGCAAACAAGGCAGGTAAAATATGTCAGTGAAATCCAGAAGAAAATGGATTCCCACCCTGCCTTGGATTCATGACGCAGTACCGAAGAAGCCAAAAAACATGGCATTCAACTTCAGATGAGACAACAGGGGATGAAAATGCACACATGTAGTTGTACATACTGTATCCTGGGATGCTTCAGACTTGCTCAAACACTAGAACTGCCCAGCAGGAAACATCTGGTGGCTCTGGCAAACAGAAGCAGGTGCTATGTGGTTTTGTCCTCTCTACCTTTAACAGCTTTGCCAAATGCTCTTACATTCAATCTAACTGTTTATGGCTCCCACATAGAAGCCTGAAAAGTGGGTAAAGGATCTGTCATATGCCTGTTTGATAGCACTGGCCTTCATGAAAGTAATGGGAAACTGCAACTGAGCCTCAGCAGAAATGCTTACCTTATTACCCATCTCAGAATTAATCTACAAAGGGAGTATTAAAAACACTTTTAAAAGAAACTGTTGCTCTATGGTACTTTCTTGAAGTGTAAAAGGAATTCTGCCCTCTTTGCTTGTCACAGTCAGGCAACAGTTTAATCTACTGGAGTATTATTACCAAAGATGTGAATGAACACAAAGGATTTTCTCTCTACACTGAAATACTAGGTGCTCCTTCAGTTCAGCTGACACATATGGCACCACCAAGCTTCAACAGGAACTGCAGCCACAAGTCTTTCTGCTTACCTGTCCTTGTGTTAGCACCATGATCCGATCAGAGCCCAGTACCGTGTGCAGGCGATGAGCAATTGTTAACATAGTGCAGTCTGCAAATGCCTCTCTGATAGTCTCCTGAATCAGTAAGTCTGTCTCAGTGTCCATAGCAGCTGTTGCTTCATCCAGTATTAAAATCTGAAAGCAGCACATAATCCTAGCTGTTACCCATAACCCTGAATATAAAAAATGTAAACATAGAGTGGCAGAATTATCATGGCCAACTCTATATGTTCCTTACAGAACTATGGTCACACAGGTAGTTTTTACAAGCACCCTTTCAGTTTCCTTTTTGTAACTGCCTTCAATAAAGTTACCCTATGGATCGCACTTGCATTTTATGGTCACATCCTAGAGCCACAAGCTGTTTTAGTTCTGATCTGGCCCACAAGTTTCCACCACTTTCAGTTTTACATTCAGCAGCTAAATCTCAAATACAGATACTGACAAGTCCTTGGTGGTGACACTCCTTCTGGAATGAGTCAATACTAAGTAGGCTTACTAGCTTTCTTATGCTGGAAAGAATTACCCTTCCTCTCAGACTCAGACATAAACTGCTTTGGAGAGGTGTCCTGCCAAAGCTAACCTAGACCTGTTTTGTGCAGATACTGCAGAGAGAGAGCAGTAACTTCTGCTGAGTAGTCTGGCTTTAAAACAGAAGCAGAGTTATTACCCATCACACCAATTTTTTGTTGTATTTAACAAAAAAGGGTGTTAAAATCAAAATCCTCATCAACCTCAATCCAAAAGCACTTTCCCACTGTAATTATTTATCTTGCATTCCTGCAAAAGCTTTAACTTTTCTGGCATAGCATGGTCCCAAACTCCACTTGGAGAAGACTGCGTGGAGACCTCATAGTAGCCTTCCAGTATCTGAAGGGGGCCTATAGGGATGGTGGGGAGGGACTCTTCATGACATGCAGTACTGAGAGGACAAGGGGTAACAAGTTCAAACTTAAACAGGGAAAGTTTAGATTGGATCTGAGGAAGAAATTCTTTACTGTAAGGGTGGTGAGGCACTGGAATGGGTTGCCCAGGGAAGCTGTGAATGCTCCATCGCTGGAGGTGTTCAAGGAAGGGTTGGACATAGCCTTGGGTGGCATGGTTTAGTGGGAGGTATCCCTGCCCCTGGTAGGGGGTTGGAATTAGATGATCTTAAGGTCCTTTCCAGCCCTAACTATTCTATGACTCTATGATTTTAGTGGAGTGTCATGTAGAAGAAAAAACTTGGCTGGCATTCACAAAAAGGTGGAAGAAGGAAAGAATCTGATGCTCACCAGTAGCAGAACACACTGAAAAAATTATTAGGCCAGTCTGACACCCTATTAATAACACTAATAAGTAATACCTTTCTGATGGCAGGACATTACAGGAGTTGGCAACTGGCTACAGATGCCTTCCTAGTTGTTCTAACCCTATTGCTCTCTAGGTTGCAACATTGCTGGTGTGATTTCTCTCACAGATAGATGGAAATGGACACAGAAGAAAAGGCTTTCTCAATCTTATCAGTTTTCTATTTCCATCTATTTCTTTCACTGCTATGCTCACTTTGCAACGACGCAGTAGAGCTCTAGCTATGCACAGTAACTGTCTCTCTCCAACCGAGAAGTTTTCTCCATTTTCCATCACTTCTGAATCAAGTTTCATAGGCAGCTGGGCAACCTGTGTCAGAAAGAAGAGGCAAAAAATCTTAGAGCATTGCACAAAATCACATCAGCCTGAATAGAGATCTCCTGACAATCTTTCTCACCAAAAGAAAAGAGTCTATCTAGTCCCTGCAGGAGTTACTGCAACTTATGCACCATAGCCATACATCCCACCTGACTTACAAGAAAAGAACTAGATTAGAAAAACCACAGCAGTGAGACTTGCTGCAGGGCACCTCACACACAGCAGATTTTAAGTTCCACATAAATGTGCAATGGTGACATTAATATTCACAAATGTCAATGCAGAATGTACACATAAAGCACATACAGAAAAATATCACCTGAAATATTGAGACATCATAGGAGTCCATGTAATAAAGCACCACTCTGCTATGGTATATACTACAAAAAATACATATCCAAAATACAGCACACTCAAAAAAAAAAGCCCAAAAAAAAACAAACACCAGACTGGAAGTCATGGTGTGGTGGTGTCAAATAAAGCATAAACAAGGGGAAAAAGTTGCAAAGGAAAAGCTTTACCTAAAGGTCTCTGAAGTAGCTACTGACAGAATTTGTCAGTTTGGAAGCCAAAATAGTTACCTCATAGGGCACATAATACTTACACACTCCTTCATGTGAGTCCTTTCCAAAGCATCCCAGATTTGTTCCTCACTGTACTGATTGAAAGGATCCAAATTTGATCTGGAGGGGAAATAGAAAACATAACCAGAATTTATTCATCAATGAATGACAGAACAGCAATGCACTGATCTATCCAGACAGATGACTCCCATCCGGCTTTCCAGTGACAGAATTCCTTTGCCAAGGAAATGAGATGTTCCCTGCACTCTAGGGTTAGAGTAGCCAAAGAACAACAGAGTAGAGATGAAAGACAAAAATACAAAAGTTTCAACTAAATCTAGAGGGAAAGCAAGATTTCCATAGAAGATGATCACACCCAGTTCTGCACTGGGTCAGCTGAAATAATTTAGTTGTGTTTTTTGCTTGGTCCAAAACCAGAACAGAAGGTAGGATGACTGAGAACTAACATCTCACCAAGCACCTGAGTTCAAGTATAAACTGGTAGCCTACTTAGTCCTTCTGACTTCTTATGGTCTCACTAACCTCACAGTGCCACTGAATAGCACAGGTTCCTGAGGAATTATTGAGAGTTTGCTACGAAGATCTGCCAAACCAATGTCATTTATTTTCACTCCATCAATTTTAATACAGCCTCCAGATAGTTCAACAAGACGAAAGAGTGCCATTCCAAGAGAAGACTTCCCTAAAAATGAGACAGGAAAAACAGTATTAGTGTTTCTACAGAGTCATAGCAGCTTTGAGATGAGAAAGCATTTTAAAAGCTGTCCACGTGTAACAAAAACTGTTTTAAATACCATAAAGTCTTGGCAAACAATGCTGGTAAATGCTTGGGTTCAGCACTTAAACTTCAAAGCAGTCATAGAGGCAGCTCCTAATCTCTTCTCCCAGAAATCACCCATGCTATGCTGCCCCAAACCCAGTACCAAAACCATGCCACATAAGCAATTAATATTGCTGCATTGGGCTTATTTAGAAATGACATTTTGGAGTTGATTTAAGTCATCTCAGAGAGGGCTTTTGATTATTCACAGTACAGACTTCTGAGATCGCTCAGAGGTCTGCAGATCCTGGCTGCAGCATCAGTAAAAAACAACTTTCAACAGAGTCAAATAAGCTGCGATGAGCATTCAGTGCCAATAAGCACCTTGGGTGTTAAACATTATGAGCACACTGGCTCAGGAATAGTAGGATATCCCCCTATATTAAATGGAAACTTGCCTTCATTATTGTTTACAGGATCCTGTTTGTGAATGCCCATGAAATAACCACTGACAGACTGATTGACAACTCCTGTGCAATTAACAATTTACTCCACCACAGAGTAGACAAGAGGAGAACCAATAGCACTGTCCCACTCTATTACATTCCCATTCTGTAAAATCAGTAATGTAACTGCTTGGTGTTTTTCCTTACCTGACCCTGTCCTTCCCACAATGCCAATCTTTTCTTTCGGTTTGATGGTAAAGGACACTTTTTTAAGTACTAGAGGAAGGTTCTCTCGGTACCGCATCTCTGCGTTTTCAAAAACAACTTCCCCTTCCTGTGGCCAGTCCAGAGGAGGAGTCTTATTTTTAATTCGAGCAGGAGCTTCCAGGGAAAGTGTCTTTAAAAATACAAACAAAACCCGAAAGTTCAGCTTCCAGTAAACAAAACACCAGAAAGGAAAATTATCAGTTGCAGCTTTCAGCAGGAGTTCTTCCCTGCAGACTTGGCCCATATCAGTCCATGGCAGTTTTATGATGAGCTGTTTAGCTGGATGTGGGCCTGGTGGTTCAGAAGTTTACGGTGTTACTGACCAGGGTTATTACACTTTTGTTGCCTTAGTAATGACATTGGTCCTTCTAATGTACCAATGGTTTTGACCAATGGAATTCAAAATGTATTTTAGGCCTATTATTTATGAGTAAAACTCTATTGAGTTCTGTGGCATTCCAAAGCCTGAATGCTTCTGGATTCAAGACCTACTGTATTTCTATGTCTCATTTGCTATGTCCTGCTAGGGTTACCTCTGCGGATCCTAACACTGGAAAGAACACCCACGTAACATGTTGTATAAATGCTCTTCTTTCTCTTCTTCATTTGCCCCTGTTCTATTAAATCACTGAGTCAGTTGGGGCCCTTCCAGCTTGCTCACTTTTGCAATTCTACTCTGCCACTTAATAGGTTATTACAACTCCTTATTAAGCAGTTCACAGATTCAACAGAAAAGCAGAAAGCAGAACATGTGCCTTTATAGCACATTATATGTATTGTTCAGAATGAAGCCAAGGTCACCTCCCATATTTGATTCAAGCAGCCTCACAGAATGCAGAAACCCAACTGTCAGATTCACCTCATGTAACTTTAAACACATACAAAGTAACAATCTCCAAATAAACCAGGCCCATCAACTCCTTCATAGTCACTACAAAGCAGCCAGCATTACCGATTTTTCTCATTCTAATAGAAACACTTAGAACAGGTAACAGCCTGCCCTCTGGAGATAACCATTTCCTACACTGACTCTGCAAAGGTCCCACAGGGACTGTGTCAGTTGTGGACATCTGCAATACCTACTTAAAGACATTCATTGGACTCCAAATGTTTGGGAAAAACAGCTATCTGCAACAACAGTACTACAATTCGTTCAGCATGATGCTCAGAACAGAACCTCTGAACCCTAGAACCTCTGAGCCTGCACTGAAAGAAGCCAAGCCTAGGACTTGTAAGACACAGAACCAGTACAGTGTTTCACTGCTCATCCACCGCTTCACTTTAGATTCAAACTTGTTTTATAGTTTCACAATAAAATGGCTGTCTAGAGATCCAAATAATAAACATCAGAGAAAATGTTGCTTAACAGTGATATATAATGATAGACAGTAACTTGACCAAACCAACAGCCTACAACTATAGGCCTTGCCATTGACAGTGATAAACCCATCTCAGCCCAGTGAGAGATACCAGGCAGTATTTGGCACACAGTTGTCAGCTTGTGTGGTCACCAAGTCTTCCACATAGAAATTTTTGACTTAGAAAGAGGAGTTATTTCTTCAGCTGGGGGAGTGGGCAGTTTAATTATTTTCTCTTCAGTATTAAATTCAGATTAAAAAACTGTTCTAATAATATCAACTACTACATAGTCCAGATTTGTGAAATAGATACGTACCTTCCTCCAGAGTTCAGAGGGAATGTGTAGTATGTGTTAAGTAAAAAAAGCCTCACCTCAAAGACTAGACCCAGTAGGCTTTCTCCTGGCTACATTCTCCCCATTGACCTATGCTCAGCTCTGCAATGAGGGCAATTCCTTGCCTTTTTTTAATCATATAGAAATATGTTATACAAGACAGCTGTGGAAAAAGTAAACTTATGAGGATGAAGCAGAATTACATATAGATAAAGTAACAGTTACTGCACTTAAATGAAGGAGTTCCATTATGTTTGGAGTGAAGGATGCCAGAAGACCATCATTTTACTGTAAAACATCGTACTGAATTCCTAGCTACCCCTTTCACATACTCCATGCCTTACTGAGGGCAAACTTTCAATATTCTTCCGTAACTTCAGTGATGCCAGTGTCAGCCAAGTAATGCCTTTAAGCTTAGTTACCTACTAGCTCTTGTGCCATTCATCTTGCCAATGCTTATATACATGCTTCACAAGAAAAATTCACTCTGCAATATTACAACATGTGTGTTAATGTGCATACAAGATCAGAAACACACATTCTGTACTGAGCCAGACTATGGCTGACTTTCTTTTCTCTTACGCGAGTAACAAGAAATTTTATAACAGGCAACTGAAATGTATTATTGTCCTACCTTGATATAGTGATCAATTCTCTCAACTGAGGTAAAGCGAGCTTCTGTCTCTGAAGCAAGTCTGACTGTAAACTGGAATAGCCCTGTTAACTGTAGTGATGGGAGAAAACAAAGACATATTTAGAGAGCTGTGATTTATTACCGAATTAAGAGATTAACTTAATGGATGGTGCTGCCAGCAGGACTAGGGAAGTGATCACACACACCCCCCACTCGGCACTGGTGAGGCTGCACCTCAAATCCTGTACTCAGCTTTGGGCCTCTCACTACAAAACAAACATTTAGGTGCTGGAGCATGTCCAAAGAAGGGCAACAGAGCTGGTGAAGAGTCTGAGTAAAAGTCTTACGAAGAGTGGCTGAGGGAACTGAGGCTGTTCAGCATGGAGAAGGCTAAGGGGGGAACTTATCAATCTCTACAACTACCTGGAAGGAGGGGGCAGTGAGGTGGGGGTTGGTGTCTTCTCCCAAGTAACAAGCAATAGGACAAGAGGAAATGGCCTCAAGTTGCACCAGGGAAGTTTAGACTGGGTATCAGGAAAATTTATTCACCAAAATAGTTGTAAAGCACAGGAACAGGCTGCCCAGGGAGATGGTGGAGTAATCACAGAATAGTTAGGGTTGGAAAGGACCTTAAGATCATCTAGTTCCAACCGCCCTGCCATGGGCAGAGACACCTCATAATAAACCATGCCACCCAAGGCTCTGTCCAACCCGGCCTTGAACATCCTTGAAGGTATTTAAAAGACATGTGGATGTGGCACTGAGGGACATGGTTTAGTGGTAGACATGGCAGTGCTGGGTTAACGGTTGGACTCAATGGTCTTAAAGGTCTTTTCCAAACTAAATGATTATATCATTTTATGATATCTGATACAAGTACTCTTAGCATTGGGGCCATACAGCTAAGGTGCCCGAGGCAAGTTAATTTTACTTCATAGTTAATTTTAGAATAACTGTAATTTATTAATCACTTGTAAAGCCAAAAGTTTAGAAAGGTTTCCCACAAGCAATAGTTTTAGGTATTAGTCATCTGCTTTGTAGTTTCACTTTACAACCACCAGGAGACAGAAAAGGCCAAACAACAGCTTTAATTGCAAGTATTCTGAGCCCTGAAGTCTAACTAACCCACAGCTGCAATTCTGGATGCTGTTTGCTGTGAAAACATGCAGCAGAAAATATATTCAGACATCAGTCTGGCATATGTCTTTTGTATTATCAATCCAATTTCTGGAAATATCCAGGAAAATTGTAATTTGCAGCATATAAAGAGCATCAAATGTTTTTCACTTTATCTTTTAAGGAAAGGCAGCTCTCAAAAAATAGTCTTAACCACACAGCTCCTCATAATTTGTAATTTGGCTATTAGCAGAAGGTCCCAACTCTGAATTAGTTTCCCTTCCATTACCAAAATGGGTAGCAGTATTGTCTTTCATTCTAGTGCATTAAAGAAACCTTTCAATGGTGTGTTACCTTTATTTATTAGCAATAACTACATATGTGGACATACTCACCTGGACAGCATATGAGATTGCCAGCCCAGCATAGGCAGGAGGAATCTGGCCATGCATTAAGACAATCATAAGGCCAGTGGTTGTGATGAGAGCAATGCTGATAATGTCCAGCCGTACAGCTAGCCAGCGCATTGCACAGCTGAACAGGTAAAATGGTGCCTGATTGTCATCTAAGAGCTCCTGATATCTGAAACAAATACAGGAAAGGTTAGCCGACTTTCACAAGCCTGATGTTCTACAAAGAGCAGAGCCACTTAAACCCCCGTTCCAATACCAGAATTTAAGGTGAGAAGACTAGCTCATCTCTGACAAAGTCTCTAACTAGGCCATGAAAGCAGGGTTTACAAACTTTTACAAATCATATCAGATATCTATTTAGCTCAAACTTTTGGAAGTCAAATTACCAAATTTCTGTGTGTTGAGAGATATTATTTAGCTTAAATAAGTAAGTTTTAAATAGTTGGAGTCAGAGTTATAATAATATTGTGTGGTTTAGCATGCTATTGGCTTAGCTTTACTTGCTTAGCATGAGTAGCTAGATTTGCTGAAGCCTTGGGCTGCGAGTCCAGCAAGGTATTAGAAGACCTCATACTGAAAAATCACCATTGGACTGGAAAGGCACAGGTGTGCA
This sequence comes from Forpus xanthops, assembly GCA_032466535.1. Lineage (NCBI taxonomy): Eukaryota > Metazoa > Chordata > Aves > Psittaciformes > Psittacidae > Forpus > Forpus xanthops. The sequence goes on along the minus strand of JASSUY010006810.1, from coordinate 29,574 downwards.
CACATGCAAGGAAGTCAAAAGGGATACCCATTGGCTCACTGGAGCCACCCTCTGTGAAGAGACTTCAGTCATAGCAGTTTAAAGTCTTGGGTTATGTGTGTGATTCCTTGAATGGTGTACGAATGCTCAGGCAGCAGCTTCCCCCCAGGACTGTGTACAACAATGAACTACACTGGTATGAACCAAAATCAGGGATATTACACATACTTCTGCAACTTCGCCTATGCAAGACCTTCCAGAGGATGCTCAATGGCTACAAATTACTCCACAGGCAACAGCAACAGAGCTTCAGAATATGCACAGAACGTACTGTTTTATACAGAAGTGTATAGAAGTTACAGGAAGTTTTGACAGGATTAGTGACACCAATTAAAACACATCAATAACCACTATTTACACCCCTGACACTGCAGAGCTGAGAAAGTATATTTAAGAGACACTTGAGACATTCACAAAGCCAATAACTAGATTTTCTGATCATCCAACTCAGTTTTACACCAATCACTGTTGCACAGTGTGTGCAGTGCCTTAGCGCTGTAGCACCAGCAATGCTAAGGGACAGCTATTTGCACCTCCATGGCTTCTTAGCTAAACTAGTGTAGCAGTGTTTTTCCAGAGCTTCTGTGGCAATTATCCCTGTACTCCAACACTGTTGATCTGATGAATTTGCACCTGCAAAACTCTGATAATTGTTATGGCAGGCTCTCATGAGCAGCTACCACTCATTTGAGAAATGTTTCACTTTCCCTCACTAACAGTTGTCTTGCAGATTTTAGTTTCTACTAGGAGAAAACACACATAGTGCACAAGGCAGCTAACAATCACTTAAATACTTGATAAGTACTATCAAATTATACATGTGCACAGAAACTAACAGTTCATTAACATGTACACTGAGTTTTTGTTAGCATGCTCTGAACTAATGCTAATACCAAAGGAGAAACAACCAGTAGAAAGTATGAGCAGGACCTGATGGGACATCCTACCAGAGAAAAAGTATGGCCAAAAAGTTGTCCTCACCATCATCATTGCCACCTGCTGTGCTGCACAGAACTCCAGAGAAGGGCATTCACACAGGATTTCACCACTGTTCTAATTGGCTACTGAGGAGTTTTCCCTTACCCTTTCTAATTCTTCTATTTTTGACCCTGAAAAGTAACTTTTACTCTTTAGGGTAAATTTGCATGCCATCAGCTACAGAACCCATTAATAAACCATTCTGAATGTAAGCCTGTTGCACCCTGCTTTGTGCTCCCCCACTCACAGATGAGTATCAAGACTGACCTGTGCAGAAATTCCTGTCCTTTGTGGTAGGCATGGATTGTGGAGAGACCCTGGATGCTAGATGTAATATGAGACAGGAATGGAGACTGTGTGATGTTGTCCAGACGCTTGAGCTCTCGAATAAAAACTCTGGAAGGAAACAACCATTTTTAAGTGACAAATACAACCACCATATGCCAACCACTACATAAATACATATATGCTTGAAGAAACCTATCTTCTTACTAATAGGTTAAAGCATCTTTACTCTTAGTCAGAGAAGTTGCACTTACCTAGACACAACATGTAGGACTGTGAAGAGGACAATGAGGGGCCCCACAGCCACCAGGAACCAAGGGAAAACCCCAGAAATCATCCCCACACAGAAGAACACAAGGATGACATTCTGAATGAACATTTCTGCTTGAAATGGCAAACGAACGTCAACTAGAAAAGATGGAGAGAAAAGAAGATCTTGAGTACAGAAAGCTCAAACAACCTATTTAAAGTAATTCAGTACAGCTGATCATCATCATTAAGGAGTGATTTCTCCTGGTTTAGTCAAGTTAAAAATGTACATTTTCATCAAGGGTGCTTTTGTCTTCTGAGGTGCTAGTAGTCTTTCAAGTACTCTCATTTGCAGAAATACCACGGGTACAATTCCGACATAATTACTGCGTTGCTGAACATCAGCTTCACCCTCATACCATTAACTGCTAAGAGTCCATATGCAGTCTGTACGTACCAAAGCAGCTGCACATTTTCTCCTTTATAAGTTCTTTATAAGACAGACTTGAGATCAGCTGCCTTTTAGAATCATAACCTAAGTATGTCCCAATTCTAGCTTCGTCTATTCCAAGTGCACATTCCACAACACATCCAGGATATGATCCCCCCAATAAAAAGAGACCAGAGAATATTAAGGAGTTAACTGAGGCCTGAATGTCGGATTTACAGTGCATAAAGTGGGAGATACCTTCATCCATGTCTTTGGAAAACCTGTTGAGAATACGCCCAGTGGGTGTAGTGTCAAAGAATTTCATGGGGCTACGCAGAATCCGTCGGAAGAGCTCATCATGGAGCCTTGAGGATGCTCTCAGAGTTCCCTGACAATGCAGAAAACATTGCAGCATTATGAAAGATGTTTGCCTTTCCATCACTGGACCTCCCTGGGCACCAAAACACTCTGCTCATGTTCTTTCTCCAACCATAAAGGTTTTTTTCCTTGCATTCCGTGCTTCCAACCAGTGGGAGGAAGCTATTAATTTGGGCAGAAGTTTAACAGGAAGCATGGTGCAGCCCCAAGAGTTGGCTTATGGAAACCTCACAGTCTGTGACCTGACTTCCTCTGGTTCAAAAGCCAGTCTTGGGAGGTGACCAAAAGAATCACAGTGACAGCAATATGTGGAAGTAGGGGGAAGGGATGTGGCGAGGATAATTAAAGTAAGAACATTGGCACATACCTTTACAAAGACAACACCACGAACAGCCTTCAGGATCAACATAACTGCCATAGACAGTGCATAGATGCCAGCATAGTAGTGCATATGAGGGTTATCTTTCATACTGTTGCTTACAAAAGTATTATTTCCCAAAGTCACTGTAGTGTTCTGCAGAAAATTCAAGGATTCAGTGAACAGCTAAGACAAGGATTAAGCATGTACACATTACCCACGCTAGAACTTTAGAGTCTTGTGTCCCCTCCCGCTATACTTGATATTTCTGTAAATAAAGTACTTCAGTGCTCTTTGATTACTTCAGAACGATTCCCTTAGTAGACACTGCTGACTTGCATCTATGTAGCTCTTGGCCTTTTTCCTGCAATGTATTTGAAAAAAATACCACTATACCTACTTCATCTGATTCCTAATCCCTCATTTCATGATTCTTTCTTGTACTCTTCTGAACAATGCCATTTACTTTCATACCACCACTCCTAATGCACAGCAATGCTCATCTCGAATACGTTGCATAGTCTTATCCAACATAGCTGTTATTTTCTCCCAGAATGCAGTAAATTCTTTACTGTCACACACTTTTTTTTTTTTTTTAGTATTTATGTTTAATGACCTCATTGCTTATTTTAATATTGTTAGCCATCTGCAATTCATTATCTCTTTGCTGAGGTTAGTAGCTCATTTCCCCTCCTTCTCCTCTCCAAAAATCTTGCAGTTATATTTGAATCTTTAAATGAAAGAAGACTTCCAATCAAAGCCCCTAGAATGGGAAAAAGTCCCAAACACACACAGAGAGTAGAAAAGCTGTTTATCTTACTCCACTGCCTTGCTTGATCCAGAAACTCAGCCACCAATTGCTAAAAGCTGTACTGCCCACATTCAGCACAAACAGTGCCATGATGACAAGGAAAGCAAAAGGACCTCCTGCTGCCTGAATGTAGACACCATAAACAGACCAGGGGACAGAGCCTTTGCCTTTCTCTTCCAACTGGACCAACTGGCCTGTGAAACAAAAGAGGAGGAAGAAGAAGGAGTGAGGAAAAGCAAGCTGTTCCATGAAAATTCTATAAACTTCCAAACATATGCAAAAATACAGTCATTTTCAGACTGCAGAGTACTTTCAGAAACACAGACATTACTTAATACATAGAACTCAATGATTCAAACTGTTATTAAAAAAAGTCACATTCCACCTGCAGAATTATTTACATCATGATATTGCAAATAAAAGACAGGCTAGGGAAAATGTGGACCCTCTCCAGAAGCTATCGGGAGAACTGGCTACTCTGGATTTGGAGAAGCCTGAGGTTCTTAACGACTTCTCTGCCTCAGTCTTCACCAGCAAATGCCCTGACCACACCACCAGTCTTGAAAGACAGACGCAGGGACTGTGAGAATGAAGACCCTGGGCCCACTGTAGGAGAGGATCTGGTTCGAGACCATCTTAGGAACCTGAACGTACACAAGCCCGTGGGACCTGATGAAATCCATCCACGGGCCCTGAAGGAGCTGGCAGATGAAGTTGCTAAGCCACTGTCCATCATATTTCAAAAATCATGGCAGTCAGGAGAAGTCCCCAACGACTGCAAAAAGGGAAATATAAACCCATTTTCAAGAAGGGGAAAATGGATGAGCCAGGGAACTACAGACCAGTCAGCCTCACCTCTGCGCCTGGCAAAATCTTGGAGTGGATTCTCCTGGAAGGCACGCTAAGGCACATGAAAGACAACAAGGTGCTTGGTGACAGCCAGCAAGGCTTCACTAAGGGGAAATCCTTCCTGATCAATCTGGTGGCCTTCTATGATGGGGCTACAGAACTGATGGACAGGGGTAGAGCAGTTGATGTCATCTACTTGGACTTGTGCAAAGCGTTTGACACTGTCACACATGGCATCCTTGTCTCTAAGTTGGAGAGACATCAACTTGATAGGTGGACCACTCGGTGGATAAAGAACTGGTTGGATGGCCGCACACAAAGAGTTGTGCTCAATGGCTCAATGTCCAGCTGGAGACCAGCAACAAGTGCTGTCCCTCAGGGATCGGTGTTGGGACCGGTCTTGTTCAGCATATTTATTGGTGACATGGACAGTGGGATTGAGTGCGCCCTCAGCAAGTTTGCCGATGACACCAAATTGTGTGGCTTGGCTGATACACTGGAGGGAAGGAATGCCATCCAGAGGTACCTTGACATGCTTGTGAGATGGGCTGATGCCAACCTGATGTATTTTAACCATGACAAGTGCAAGATCCTACCCCTGGGTGAGAGTAGTCCCAGACACAGCTACAGGTTGGGCAGAGAAGAGATTCAGAGGAGCTCTGAGGAGAAAGACTTGGGGGTATTGGTCAATGCAAAGACGAACATGAGCCAGCAATGTGCACTAGCAGCCCAGAAAGCCAACCGTATCCTGGGCTGTATCAAAAGGAACATGACCAGCAGGTCAAAGGAGGTGATCCTGCCTCTCTACTCTGCTCTCATGAGACCTCACTTGCAGTATTCTGTGCAGTTCTGGTGTCCTCAACATAAAAACAATGTGGAACTGTTGGAACAAATCCAGGAGAGGGCCACAAGGATGATCAGGGGACTGGAGCACTTCCCGTATGAAGATAAGATGAGAAAGTTGGGGCTGTTCAGCCTGGAGAAGAGAAGGCTGCATGGAGACCTCATAGCAGCCTTCCAGTATCTGAAGGGGGGCTATAGGGATGCTGGGGAGGGACTCTTCATGACTTGCAGTACTGAGAGGACAAGGGGTAACAGGTTCAAACTTAAACAGGGGAAGTTTAGATTGGATCTGAGGAAAGTTTAGATTGGATCTTTACTGTAAGGGTGGTGAGGCACTGGAATGGGCTGCTCAGGGAAGCTGTGAATGCTCCATCGCTGGCGGTGTTCAAGGAAGGGTTGGACATAGCCTTGGGTGGCATGGTTTAGTGGGAGGTGTCCCTGCCCCTGGCAGGGGGAGTGGAAATAAATGATCTTAAGGTCCTTTCCAACCCTAACTATTCTATGATTCTATATCTGAAAAAGCTTCCTCAGCACAGACTTAAATACTAGGCTGGTATCTGACTCTCTATTGCTGTTTAAGCACTGCTTAAAGTTCAAAATTAACATTAAACACAGGGAACCACAGAATAAATGTCAGACCTTCTAATTCTTCATACATAAATGCCATGTCCTGGCTAAGACTCCGTGAGTTTCAGGCTATAAACATTGCCCTCCTAGGATAGAAGGGAGAGGCGGTCCAAGAGACACGGTATTACAACTCCTTTGTGCTGATGTTCTGACCAGCAGCAGCCTGACTGAACTTCAATATTGTGCAGGTACACATATTTAATGTATGTTCTTTGGCTGCTGCCCATATTTTGTCATCCATGTTGAGTGATAACAACTTGAGAAAGCTTTAAAAACCAGAGAGGCATATTCATAATATACTTTGAAAGCAAATATTTTAAGCTTATTGGTGTATAAAATAATTACAGTCAGAAATTTGATTACATAGTTACCCTCTTCCTTCTTTACAACTTTCTCCTTCTTCACAGACCCCGTTTTTGTACTTTTATCCTGGGGTCTTTTCAGTGAACTGTTTGTGTTCTTCTTTATATTAATCTGCAGAAAAACAATGACACTAAACACAAAAGTACTTTGCTTTGACATTTTCATATCTGAACCCGAACTTTTAATATGCTGCTGCCTAAAGACAAAAGCTTTCAATAGTTTAGCATTCCTATCACAGAGGATATTAACTTTGTCATTATTATGGATGATTGCCAACTCTAGTGTATTAAATTCTCCTCCTCTCTTAATCTGAACTGCTACCAGTCTGTACTGGTAGCATGCAAGGTTAATTTCCGGAATCAGTGACGCTATGAGCATACAACAGAAGAATAAGAGAAAGATACAATCCCCTGTCCCTTTTAAAAATAACTCATCATTTCATTAAGAGGCTTTTTCGCCCCAGACACTCTAGTGCTTCACTCAGGAATGCTCTCATGAAACATCTATAAGGATGAAGTCAGGTCAACTTTGTCTTTCAGAAGTCAAATGTCCAAACATTAAACTGCACTTAGTGTTCTAAACCCAGCCATTTTCCCACAAATAGAAGTTATGACCTGTTCAGAAACAGCCTACATTAATTGAAACACCTACATACCATTCTCAGGGTCATCTTTCCACACTTGATGTGAGAAGAAACATCTCACATATCTCAAACCACAGAAAATTTAACTTTACCATTCATTTCTTCTTATCTCATACGGAATGCAAATGAATGCTCTTTCTATGAGCTAGTCTTTACAGAGAGACAGCAAAGGTCAGCCAAGCAAGCAGACTGGAGAAGCTCATGTTAATTATCATTATATTAATCTTAAAAAGGCAGAACTATCATCTTCATGCCTCAGGATATGCAGAGTAATGCATTATATTCTTTTATTTCTTTCTCTGCATCTCTCAGGAAAAAAATTCACCAAGCACTTTCTTTATCTGTGTATTTATCACAATGCCACCTTTCCTGAGACTTTTTTTTTTTAAATGTCTGCAACTTGTAAATAAGGAGCCTCTCATCTCTTAAATAAACTGCTGATGTGCTTCTTAATCTCTCTTACTAAGAGAAAATGCACACAAGACTTAAAGGAGTAAATCACAGCCAAATATAAAGAGCAAAGTTGCTTACTCCAAAGAGTAACTTCAGGAAACAAGCAGGAGAAAGGTGGAAAAAAATTAGATTTCTGATCATTTAAATGCACGTCCTACTGAATGGCTCTTGTTATTGTCGAGATTTACATTTTTTCCACCAACTATAATACTGGAGCACAAGTTCGCTTTTACAGTCATTGTTTCAAAACACAATGGCAAGCAACAGACATGTCCCCCTCACCCCCAGCAAAGAGTTTTTCATTGCATTTCCAAAACGCCGTCACCCCTAACTTTTGACAAACTGCGTCACTTTGGTTGTGCCTCAGTCACATCCATGTGAAAAAGGAGTAACAAACTAGTAAGAACTTTTTCAGACAAAGGTTGTTCCAGTTCTGTGCTAATTTGGAGATATATTAAGAACTGAGGTATACAATAAAAGAGAGGCTTACTGCTTTGAGCATCACCAGGAGAGACAATACACTACCTTCATGTTCAACTCATGAGCTTATCAGCACAGTCCCTCTACTATGCATTCCCTAAACAGGAACCTTAACTGCAAATGCAAACTGATAATGAAGCACAGATTGTTCTACAAGAAATCTATTGGTCAGATCAACACATAAATGTGTGAAGCCATTTTCCACTCTTCCAACTACATTGTTTGGCTCATCTCATCAGAAAAGTCAATATTCAGAGCGCCTCAATATAAACAAGTACCTCAATATGTGGTGTTTCTCCCAGCTGTAAGTTATTAAAAATAGTTGCATAGTCCCCATTTAAATTCATCAGTTCTTCATGACTTCCTCTCTCAGTAATGCAGCCTTCTTTCATGAAGATCACTTCATCACAGTCAACAAGATACTGGAGAAAATGGCAGTAAGAACAAGCCTTTATCATTATGTCTGATCACACTCCCACACAATACTTCCCAGTAATTTAAAGGCATCTGCATACAACACGGCTCTTCTTCTGTATCTGACTTCTCATATTCAAAGGTCCTGCACTGACTAGAGCACCAAGATTACTCTCACCCTACACAAATAAAGTTTTTATGTTCTATCAAAAATAATCTGTTATGGATGACACAGTTCAGGATCCTTAAACATTGCAAATACTGATATAACCAAGTATCGATATTTCTATACACAGAAGACAGAGGAAAAAAAAACAAACCTCAGATTACATCAATTCCGATTTACTGATACCAAATCTAAGTGTTTTCTGATGTAATGAAGCTTCGAAGCAAGTTCGCAAAAGTGGGGTTTTCTTTTAGCCAAATGCTACCAGTCCCAATTGGACACCAAGGAGCACTGGTACAAAAAAAATTAGATTGTGCTCCAGGCATATTTGCCAACCTAGTTTGTAAACCATGCATCCTATAGGCAGATGGGATTGTGCTGTAACAGTTCAGCCCATAGAAATTTCCCATATGAAGACAACTGACTAAACAACATTTCAAGAAAGTAAAAAAGTGAGAGATACAATACCTGAAGCTGATGAGTGATGAAAAGGACAGTCTTTGACTTCAGGTGCTTCCTTATGGCACTGTTAAAAATGTGATTTCCAACATGAGCATCTAAGGCACTAAGGGGGTCATCAAGGATGTAAATGTCCCTGTCACTGTACAGGGCTCGAGCCAGACTGATTCTCTGACGCTGTCCTCCACTCAGGTTAGCCCCTCGTTCACCAATCTGTACAGACACACACCCGTTATTTTACTTCTACAGCACCATGCAACACAGATATTCAGAGTTCAAGAGGTGACTGGGATAAAGTAGTTCGTAAGAATTTTATTTATGTATGTATATATGCACACACCCCCATAATATTATATATTGGTTTAATTCTATATATATTTTCCACTTCAGATGTCTGCTTCTTTGTGAAGTGTGTTATACGTTTAATCTCATGGTTCGTTTGCTTGAGATGTGGCAGTATTTTGCTTGTTTTACTTTCTTGTATTAACAAATCCATGCTTTTTCCCCTTAGCTAACTTAAATCGAGTTCAAATAGGTCCTGTTATGGCATCTAAATTTCCAACACAACTAAAAACTCTCAAACATCAACATCTGAGTCAAAAACATGGCACAACTCTCAACAGCCAATGGCAGGCACTAATAAATTTAGCTCAAGATTCAGCTTACATGCACACCAGACTGATGTTCCCCTCACTCCAGTCTGGTCTGCCCAATAAAAACTGCTTTCTCCACCTACTAATTACTTTACTGTAAGCAAAATTTATACCTCTGTCAGGTCCCCATTTGGAAGGATGGCTAGGTCAGGCCTTAGACAGCAACCATTCAACACCGTATTGTATCTAAAGAACAAATAGATAAATAGTAAGAACACTGTGTTTTACTAGCTAGTCCAACATTATCTCACTTTCTATACTAATAGCAAGCATACCAGCAGCCTAAAACAAATTATGTGCCTTGGATTCCCAGGAAGAAATTGCAGATAATAATTAACCAATTGCCCAGCAGAAAAGGAGCTGAGGGTGTTCAGCTTGGAGAAAAAGAGGCTCAGGAGTACCTTCTCACTCTCCAACTACCTGAAAGGAGGTTGTGGCAACTTGGGTGTCACTCTGTTCTTCCAAATACAAGCAATAGGACAAGGGAAATTAACCCAAAGTTGCCCTAGGGAATTTCCTCATCAAAAAGACTGTCAAGCATTGGGGTACAGGCTGTCCAGTAAAGTGGTTAAGTCACCATCCCTGAAGGTATTTAAAAGACATGTGGATGTGGCACTGAGGAACATGGTTTTAGTGGTAGACTCGGCAGTGCTTGGTTAATGGCTGGACTTGATGTTAAAGATCTTTTCCAACCTAAATGATTCTATGAAGTATTCTGAAGGTAAGGATGCAATTTCTTTCCAGGTATAGCTAGCACAGGCCACAGGAAAGGTCTGGCTCAGGAACAGGCATAGAAGATGCTAATACACTGCAAGCAGCAGTTGTGTTTAAAGAAGAAAAGACCAAGACAGCAACAGCAAATGACACTGCAGTGCTGCTCCACAGTAGCTGCTAAAAACAAAGGTCAGGCAATACTGCAGCATGAGGTATAGCCCTTGATGCAAATGAGCAATGACAAACATGCTGACAACCATAGAGACCACATGCAAAAGAGACAGGTTCTTAAATAAGACTTAAAGGAATTGTAAAGACAGACTCTAAAAGGATGCATAGCCTCTAACTGCAGTATATTCTGCACTATATTTTCTCAGACTTGAGCCAAGAATTACTAAGCTTTCATGAAAATCAGCAAACAATTCTGACAAACCTTTCTTCATCATATTCCTTGCCAAAAAGAATGTTGTCCCGAAGTGTAGCATTGAGAATCCAGGCCTGCTGGGCCACATACGCAAACATTCCACTTACTGCAATGCTACCCTCCAACAGGGTCATCTGAAATTAAAGATAAAACTGTGAAATTATACTATTCCATGTTTAGAATAGGCTTTCTTCAACAGACAAATAAGTGAAATAAGAAGAAAGAGAAGAACAAAAGTAGTCAAAACAGGAATTCTCACCTGTCCTAAAATGGCTGAGATAAGTGAAGTTTTTCCACTCCCCACACTGCCACAAATTCCAACAAGTTTTCCCTAGGCAGAGAAAAAATAATTTATGGTACTCATTCCTTACGTACGCCACCCTTTTCAGAATCTGGACTACCTTTTGTACCTCCGAGGGAGCAGCTGGACATTAATGACAGCTAAAAAGGGACATAACAGACAAAAAAGTAAGACAGTATTTTAACTCTCAAATAATAAAAGGTGGATATGATCCCACAATAGACTAAAACCACATAAACTCTACAGGTAAATATTAATGTATTTTAAGATCAGCTTCTCTTTGACTGAGCTTGATACAGGCCCAGAAAATGCTCCACTCAGCCAAAAGCACTAAAGCCTGCCCGGACAGAATGCACCAAGATGCTTTTGAGAGTGGTGAGGGAAAATGCAAAGAGGGGAAAGACTGAAAGAAAAGCAGACCTTAGGATATACGGGTCCAGTAAAACTCTTTGCCTATGAGATACAGCTTACCAAGGAACACATACCAAGAAAAGGCTAGAGTCCAGGCATTTTGAAGCATTTCTCTGAAATAAAATGGGTGGGTTGATACCCACATTAAACAATGAATTAATCAAAACTATTTTTCCTCCTTTTGTGTAAAGGATATTAAATGGACAAAAAGGGTATATAGCCATTTGAATACAAAACCAAAAATGGTATATAGCCACAGAATACATAGCTGTATTCTCTCTTTGTCTCTTCTCATATACAAGCTTCTGACAGAAAAATAGGCTTTATATTTTCAAGTAACTGCATACTCCTTTTTCACAGCTATTTTTTAAACTATAGCATCCTTCTCAAAATTCAAAATACAGGGGTTTTAATAGCTTAAAATAGTTTAAACTATCTCTCTATTCATATGACTACAGAACACAATTTAATGATAATACCCTGATAAGTGCATGGAACTTTTTACTACAACATACAACTGCCAAACTGCAAAACTTTTGTATTTGTAGATGTCATGTATTAAATTCAATGCTTTTTCTTTGACATTTTACATGCTTTCGGGGGTTGGAACTAGATGATCTTGAGGTCCTTTCCAACCCTAACTATTCTATGATTCTATGATTCTATGATCTTAGACTGAGGACTCCAACCACTTTTAAATTTTTTAAAATCTGCATACTTCTGTTGTACAAATATTCTCTAGGACAAAAATAGTACGTTCTTCAACAAAAAGCACTGTTAGGTTCCATTAGAACACCTAATCACCTAAAACATTCACCCAGAACATAGCCGAAACCCTGTCAAATTATCAAATGGTTGCAGAAACACATCACCTACCAGTACCCCAGATAACCCTGTTGCCCTGCTGATTCTTTACACTAAATGGCTCATGTAGTGTACAGAGAGCTTCAAAGAACAAACCCATCGGTTAGATCTGAAAGCTATACAACCTGCAGTTGCTTCATAGGCTGCTTGTAAAGATAAGAGTCTGCTAAAATGGCACAGCTGTTTACAGCAGGATCAGACTCTGCATCCTGGATACTGCAGTTGCCATGGATATTACAGGAGTGCACAAAAGTAATGTGCTCCATTTCATGCAAAAATACACAGCTCTCTATTCCAAGGGACTGCTAAAAATAAGGCCCTTTTGAAAGCTCAGATTTCCTCCTTTCTTCTCTTACCTTTTCTATCTCCAAATCAATGTTGTACAGAGTCCTCTGAAGCCGAAGGTTAATTAGGTGGATAATTTTGTTCTCCTCTTCAGGGCTAGGATGGTCATCACTGTCCACTAGAAGATGGCCCTTCTGTTCTGCCAGCACAGCTTGCTGTCCCTCATTTTGTAGCTTCATTTTCTCTTTCTTGCCCTTGGTCACTTTCTTGTCTTTTTTCACTTTGGGGGTCAACTTTGGTGAGCTCTGGACGCTGGCATGGGAGAATTCCCAAGCCAAGGTAGCATTTTTCACCTCTATCGCGGTGTGAGGATTGGCTGGTTTTTTCTTTATCATATGAACCTCTTCCATTAGAAATAAACTCTGATAGGAGTTGTGAGAGAGGTGTAAAGATGAGACACCTGATCAAGACTGGGAGACAAGCCTATGGCACACTCACGCAGCAAAACACATCAGGCTATACAGTAGGAGGAAGCTGAAGAGCAAAAGGTAGCTCATTAGTGTAAACTAACTCCAGGCTTGCTAAGTGGCCGGGGCATTCCTGGATGTGGTGGAAACACTCTGACACACAGATTTTTACAGAACTGCAGTACTCTGGATGTGGTATGAGAGGGGCTTATTCTTCTAACACGGTTTGCAACTGCAACTCTTTAATTTACAGATTAAAGCCATGAGTAGAATACATCAGTTGGTAAGGAGAAGTCACTTTGTGGGAAAGTGACTGATTTGTCCTGCACACCAACTCATTACGGAAGGAGACAAAATGATTGAGATAGAATGACTTCTAACTTCAGCATTAACCCTTCAGTTTTTCTGCTGAGAAAAAGTCATCGCACACAAATTCAGCTGAACTATCTATTGGAGGCTGCTTGACAGTAAGTAGTAAGCCATTAAATTAATTGTGTCACATTTTCCACCACATCCATCAATATGTACAATCAACACAGATTGGGAAGATTTTTTTTTACACAGTTTAATAACAAGATAAAGTATTTTCCACTTACATAATTTATGTTTTGAATTAAGAAGCCATTTGTGAAGACTTCTCAATTCTTAGCCTTATTCTTGCAATTGTTATGCCCAAATCGTAAACTTATAAGAAAGCTCATACTCATGTACAGAGCCAAGAAGTTAATTACATTCTTACTGCGATGTTAAGAGTATCCCAGCTTTTGTTACACTCCCTGCACAGATTACACTTTTTACAGTCAAACTGGGAGATATTACAATTTCTCTTCTTCTCTTCTCCCCCCCAAAAACTCCCTTCAATGCATTTGGATTTAAAAAATGTCTGCTTTGGCATAACCCAGATGATGAAACAAAAAAGTTCAAAAGCAATGGCATTTCAAAACCTTTCTGCAGGTCCCAATCTCCTCACACCCATACATGTTTCATGAATGCATTACAGAGGATCCACCTATCTGCCAATGCTTGTGGAATCCTGCTTGGAAATTTCTGCAATGTCTTGAAGGGAGAAGCCAAACTAAAGGCCTGTCCTCTGACTTCATATTGAAGTACACACAATATATTCACTCCACAGGGACTGAAGGATAAGATAAGATTGCTTATATATGGGGTTTCATTTTCTGTCACAGATTGTTTTGTCAGATAACAACTGCATTTTATTCACAGAGTGGAGTCTCAGTCACTTTAATCTGGTCTGGAAACACAAAACCTGTTTTTCATGACAACAAATAAAACTTCACTGGTTTGTGCAAAGCTCCCTACATAATACATGGCATTTCCAAAAGGAATTTCATTAGCAAAACACAAAATTGCACTGGAAACATGTTGCGCTGTCTTTCTGTGCAAATGGTCTTAAAAGAGAGTCCAAGAACTATTATACTGAGAGTCTATTGAGAGGTCTTGTATTCTATCTCCTACAGTGGCTAGCACAAAAATCCTAAAATCATTACATAAGAATATTTTGCTTCCCTCACTGGCATCATCTTAAATTTCCAGTATTTCTTAACTAGATTTGCATCTGTTTTGCAGAATCCAATAATGAGGAGTACTAAGTGTAGAGAAAACGAACACAGCCTTCCAAGTCTTCCCTTAACTTCTATTATACACATAGAACACTCCACACTTACAGTTAAAACTACAAGCCAAATGACTGCTTACCTTAAATCTGTCAACAGAAACAGATGCCTCAGACAGAGACTTCACTGAGAAAGGTGTTACTTTTAGAGCAAAAGTCATTGAATTAAAGACAGTGACCACTGTGAATGCCTAAAAATGAGACAAGGAAAAGAATCACATTTGGATGCAATATACTAACTCCAACCTTCTAAAAGGTGAAATGTCACAGCAGCAATCCCAAGCCATGGAAAAGGACCACAGTCCAAGAATAACCATTTAAATTTTCAATATATTCTTAAGCAGCAGAGAACAGCAGATCTACCCAACTCTTACTCCTGTGCTCTGTAACAAACCAAGAGAGACATTTTCTGTATTTGGGTTTGGAAGTCTTTTGAAAGCAGAAGCCAGCAAATTCTGCACTAGCCTATATTACTTGAGAAGACCCAAGTTCAAATCTTGTTGCAAGACATTTGCACTGCTTGCATCCAAGCACACTGTAAATCAGGAACATTCAGCAACCCAAATGTCCTGAATAGCAAACAGGAATGCGCATTTGCCTTCAGTTCCAAACCCATTCCAGGAAGTCAGGACTGAAACAGCACAGAGAAGTTTTTGCGCAAAGCATCAGACTGCATTTGCTGCTGTCGTACCCATCAGTTGTTCATTTTTTGTGAGAAAGGCTACAGCCTGGCCATACAAGTACAGCCACAAAGCAAAGAACGCCATGAAAAGAAATGGCTTGTAGCAACATTGTAAAGAATATTTTCAACACTGCAGCACGTTACCTGAGCTGCTGTAAGATCGTAGCCAAGGATCATGTGGACAGAAAAGGTCACCACACTGGCAATGACTACGACTATGGGAGCCACACCCACAGTGATGCTCTGGAAGTAGCCCGCACGCTCCAAGATTTTACGCTCTTCCTCACGAATTTCTAGAAACATATATTTACATTTGAAGTACAATTTGGGGGTGCATACACAACAGACACTACTATAGCGCTATAAACACTGAGTAAGAGGCCTAACTCTACACTTTGGCACTTATATATCACATTATAAACCATCTCATCTAAAGACCACAGTTACAGAGGAGCAAACTACAATGGTCTGTAAATCTCCATGAGGATAGATACATAATTTTATATATAAAAATGGAGCAGCCAGTACATTTATGAAATGATACAAAACCAAACAAAAATTGAAAAATTAAGATTAGTGCCAAGCCACAGTCATACTTATGCTAGAAGGTGAAACTTTAGAAGCAGGTCTGTCTGTCCAAACCATCATGCATAACAAATAGGAAGCCTCAAGGATGAAAGTGTTGCTATTACATTATATATATATTAACAACTATAGTACTAAGGAAGGAGACACCAGGGTATTAAGCAATGGGGTGCCTGCCCCAAAAGAAACATCTACAGATCGTATGAACTCACTTTGAACATTCTGAGAAAAGGGTTTGACCCAGGCATACATTTTAATGAACTTAATGTAATTAAGAACTTCATTCATCTTCTGCACACGCTCATCTGTTGTTGATACACATTTTCTTCTGAAATAAGCTGTGAGGCGTGAAACAAACATCTGAAACAAAAGGCAACACCATGCAACATTAATGGCAACTCAAAGAACAAATATGCTCAACTCATTCTAATTACCAGAGAAGGCCAACTTTGAATCTGAAAAAGGGATTCAAGGATGGGGCAAAGCAACTGTTCTAACATACAAGTCAGGCTGGAAATACTATTCATATTCTCCCACCCCATCTGCACTGAGCACTGAATTAATGATACCGAGTTTAGACAAAAA
Source organism: Forpus xanthops (assembly GCA_032466535.1). Lineage (NCBI taxonomy): Eukaryota > Metazoa > Chordata > Aves > Psittaciformes > Psittacidae > Forpus > Forpus xanthops. Next base: position 13,145 of record JASSUY010006810.1, on the reverse strand, counting down.
TAAAATTTGTGAAAATAAAAGCGTGTGCTTTTACCAACATTGAATACTACCAGATTTGTTAAAAGTTTCTGAAGCACAAAGACTATAAACACATTAACCTAAAGACATATCATGTTGACCCTCATAGCAAATGAATAGTAGAACCCAGTTTACCCACCCTTTTAACCTGGTCCCTTAAGGCAAAAGAGCAAGCTGGACTTTGCCAGCCAGATCAGCTTCTACTATATGCCAGTGCTGTGAAGGTGGTAAAACAGTTTAAGCGTTTTTACTAAACCAATCTAAAACTAAGCAGCTGTTCACATTTCTAACGTTTTGCTCCTCTTACATTCCTGGTCTGAAATTCAAACCCAGCAAACTAATTTTGGAAGTTTTCAGCTCCTTGCCCTTTTTCATGCCCCTACAATCTCTTTGAGCCCCCATTAATGCAGAGGGACTGCTGAAAAGAACTGAGAAAGATGATCAAACTCTGCTCTTTATTCCCCTCTTCTAGAATATTATTCCCACTATTTTAAATCGCACTACTGGCCAGATGGAATGGACCAAAGTGGACCTCACAGCATTCAGCCTCCACACTTTATAAAATTTGTATAATTTTAATAACAAATACATTGATACACTTTCAGCAGCCTTACACGACATCTTAGAGGCAAGAAGATTTTAGCTTAAACTAGACTATTTCTGTGTTCGTCAGAAGCAGAGGCTGGATTAATCGAGAACATACTCACCCAGATACAATGCCTTTTAATGCCATTTGTTGAAACGAAGAGCGACGCACTCACGTAACACTGAGCTCCTGTACACAAGCTGGAGGCCCTGTGACTTTCCAACCTTTACCACAAGCCAAGCACCTTAGCATTTTGCAATTTGATTTAGCTGTGCAGCTATGCTCTACACATCTCAATCACATCTATGAAGTGTCCTATCTCCATTTTCTAATTTATTTTCAGCTTTCCATTTCCAAATTTCTGCTTCGCTTATCTTCAGAAACATCTTCAATGTTATCTTTGATGACATGCAGCACCACAAATGGGCTAAATCTAGCACATTTCAACACCTCCTATTCAGAACTATAGATATGTCTGGCCTAATAAAAATGAAGCAAGTCTTGATTCTTTACAACTCACCATTGCTGGGTAGAAAAGGATGAAGACAGCAGAGCCCAAGAAGCCTGTTGGACCCAGAATAATCACATTATAAACCATTCCTAAGATGGCCACAATAGGGCCCCCAGCCAACAAACTGCCAACTGCTGCAGCTTCAAACATCCTTTGACCATCATTGGAACACACATTTATGAGCTGAAAAATACACATAACAGATCATTTAGATTTAGAGGCATAGCTCATTCTCAAAAGAATGTATCACATATCCCTTTTCACGCTGCAATTTCCAAAATGACACTACAGTTTACCTCTCCAAGAGACTTCTCCTTGATGTTCTTCAGCTTAAGAATTTTCTTAAATGCCATTGTCAAGACAGCTCCACGCAGTCTAACCCCCGTGCGGTAATTCAAAGCCCAGGTTAGTGCAAGGGACCAAGATCGCACCACTTCCGTCATAAAGATGCCAAAAACTAAGAACAAGCTGTACTGCAGGTTGGACTCACTCTGTTGGGTATACTCCAGAAGATGTTTCACAACGAACGCCTACAGGAAGAAATGCAAGCTTGCATGAGCACCCCATCATCCCAGAAGACCATGCAACAATTTTATGTTAAGTTAGAAATAAGTAGGCTACTTTGCTTTTAAAAGAGCCGTTTGAAATAGAAAGCATCTTCTTTCTAGAAGTAAAAGGTGTCAATACAAGTACTGTAATACAAAGCCCTGCTGAGAGCCAAGCACTGAGTCAAATTTAGTAAGTAAATAGAGTTTAATTTGGAATCATATTCCTCGCAGCACGCTTCTAATCCTCCATGTCTTCTAACTTAACATAAATCTGTCTGTCAGCTGAAAGCAATGCATTATCATATAGAAGAGTTTTAAAATATGGTCACTACTTATACATCTGCGCACATTAGGAAACATTCCTTTACGTGACATTAAGACCTTTCTTATTTTATCTTTGGCTTGCTTCAAACGTGCTTATTTGATAAAAAGGAACAATGTACCTACAGTTGTAGAGGGGAAGAGTGAGAAGGACATTTGCAAAACATTCCTGGAAATAAACATCAGCAGTTTAATAGTAAAGAAAAAAACAAGCAGAAAGCACAAGGTACGCAATACCACAAATCATAAGGGATGGGGAGAAAAAAAAAGGAAAGGAAAAAAATTAACCATTTGATCCCTCCCCATACCCTCTCCCCCCAAAAACAAACACTTTACCTCAGGAATCACATTTCAAACATCACCTGCAGAAAGAAGACAGCCCCCAGAACCACTGATTCCCACCTCCAGCATTTTGTGGTTCAACAGCACAACAAAATATCATACAACTCAATCATTAGCAATACTAATTAAATACTATTGACTGCGAAACAACAGACTTTTATTTGAAATAAAGTGTCATCTTAAATGGTAACATCTCAAAAATACTGTACAACAGGTAGAGCATTGTATAAACATACAGTCTGCACATACAGGATAATTATAAAGGACTAACATCTAACAGTCTTAGCCTCTAACATACGCTAGATTTGAAACTATACACAAATTATAAAGATACAAAAACAGAATAGTATTTGTTCATGAAGTCCAAAAGAAGTCAAACTTGCAGGTGCCAACAGAGGAGGCTTGTGAGGCTGCACAAATTCTGAAATCTGGTTTAAAAAGTATCCTACAATGAAGCTCCACAGACAGCAAAATATTTCCTAGAGAGCTTTTCAACAAATGATGCTTTAAGATACTGGTGCTTTTGATATGCTAGTACAAAGCAGAGGATTACCTTTGCCCTCAATAAAAAGCAACAAAAAAAAAATCAGAAACAAAAGAAAATATTTGAGAAGCCTTTCACATTAACAGTCCGTAGAAGTCCTCTTGGCTAAACCAGGTTTTGCAAATGAGTTCTGTATAGGTTGAAGAGAGAGGAAAAAAAACAAACCCCCCCTATTTCAAGCAAAGGTATTGATTAGCTATAGCCCAGCACCAAATAACGGAAAAAAACGGAGATCAAATTCATCTGTTCTGAGGAAAGTAATTCTGCACGTCAGAACCAAGGAAACATGCTGTAAATAATTTTGCTCTTTCTTTTTCACAGCTGTGCATTAAAGCCACATGTCCACCAGGTTCTAGAATGGCCAGAGAAAATTTACATACCAATCCCTGAACAAATGTGAGGAGCTCACATTCACAGATCTATTGCATTTCAACTTTCTCCTTAATTCGATTTAGTTTTACATCGTGTGTTTGGACCACAACTGCATACAGTTGGTTTGTAGTTACTAAGGAGATTACTGACTTCTTTTTCCAGTATTCAATCCCACATATGCAACTGAGTCACTGAGCAACTGGGGTAAAAAATCCCCCTTTTTCATCACAAGCTGTAACTCAGCATGGTCACAGAGCATTTTCTCGCACACCACAGCATTGCTGAAAGTCTCCAACAGAGGATGTATAAAGATAGCAGATGTTTCCTGGGGTCTCATTCCTCCCAAAACTGTTTAGTGCAATCTTTCAGCACTACATTATAGATTCAGCATCTCCCATGATGAAACAGAGACCAGCTTACATTATACCCCTTTTTTTTTTTCCAGAAGAAAGAAAAGAGGAAACAGCAGATTAAAGAATATTGAAAAGGGAGGGGAAAAAGTCACGCATAATTAACATTTGCATCTGAACATATACTATTTGAAATCAAACTAGCTTAATGACAAGAATCCAGCATAAAGTTCTTTACAAAACAATGAAGTTATAGTACAAAACTAAAACTCAAGCTAAGGGGAAAAAAGGAACTCCTGCGCCTATTACTGTAGCAGTTGGTACTAGCTGCTTGGCTGTCTTAAGCATTCCCATTGAATAAACATTACCTTACCTTTGCTCTTGGCGTTGGTTCTGCCCAGCAGGACTGTCTCATTCTGACGCAGAAAACAGCCATCCTGAAAATTCTGAAGAACAGCTTCTGTCACTGGTCCCACTGCAGTGCCGGCATCCCTGCTGCAGCCAGCATGCGACAGCATGGGGCAGGCTGCAACTGGAGCCAACTGGGAAATCAGGAAACTTACCTCCAATAGCTTACCACTCCCCCCTCCAACAACTGACCAAACTGTCAAGCTGTACTCCACTAAGATAGCAAGTTTCCCCATCTCCCAAACAGGAAGAATAGCTCTGAACGGGTACATTGTTCAGACCTGGAGTTAAACTGATTATGTTTAGCAATCAAAAAACTTCTTTACTTCTCAACCTGAACTCAAAAGTTTAGGTAGCTGATCAAATGACAGCTAATATTCAACTGGAGATAAATAGTATCTCACCTATTCTAGCACATTCTGATGGTTATTACAAGGCATTCTGACACATGCAGCTGCCTCACCAGGTTACAGGTTTGGATATTGTGCCAGATACAGAATCTACAAAAATAAATAAAAAATAAAATTAAAAAAAAAAAAGAAGGACCCTTGAAGGATCTATCAATTATAAAAAAGCCACACCAAAAAAAAAAACCAAACACACAGGACATCTGCCACAACACTTTTCCAGTTATAACCATCACAATGCTCATTAGACAAATCGGCAAAGCCACAGCTGTTGGCTGGCACTTCAAGGTCACAGTCTTTCAATTAAACTTTTTGAAGTTCAATAGTGTTTAACTCCATTTTTATAGTTTCCACCAATATGGAAGCAAGTGTTTTTCCTGATCTCCCTTTTCAGGTGACTGAAAGGGTGTAACAACACAAGAAGCACAAACACTTCTGAGGAGACAGCATAGGCATATCTATGAGGCATGCCATTTTCAAAAACAGGGAGGAGGGATGGTAAAGACTTTTTTTTCATGCTAAATGATGGAACCAAAAGGGAATTGTTCCTCATTCAGAGAAATTAATAAGGTTCCCTGTAAATGGGCAAATGTCTATAGATAATTTTAAATTACCCAAAAAATCAAGCATCAATTGCAGCGGTAGCCCCCAGCCTAACTAAGTAGGTTGTTTTATTCCTTCCCCTCCTGCACTCTCTCATTCAGCAATCAGCTGAGACAAATTGAGAAAATTACACTACAGAAATAAGGGGCAACCTCGCTGCAAGTTCTTTTCTAAAGATAAAAGCAGCTACTAAAGCCCTGTAGTGAAACAATGACAGAAGCTCTTCTTGGGGAAAGCTAGTGCTGTTAAAACCTTAATCGTGATTTGCGTTAATTATCAAAGTACATTCATGTATTTCATAATCCAAGGTACTACAAGTTATTACCAATAAAACAATACCACAGAAACATTTATTGTTATTCATGTTACATGAAACAAGGCAAACTTTAAAAAGTCTTAAAAAGCAGGACATTTTGATAGGACATTTAAAAGCAGGAAAACATTTTAAAAATACATTTCACCTAACAGTGCACCCAAGTGTACTTACCCAAGAAATGAACCTTCAGCTTACCAGCACACTGAAACATGTACTACTAGCAGTAATACTGCTCCTACTCCTCAAGGGAAATGTGTAGAGAATAAATTTAGTCAAGATTTCAACTGTATATCCGCACAGCACGTGCAACAAACAGGTGACAAAAATATGGTGTGAATGTCAAGTCCCATATGTTGTTATCTTCAGTATGACCCACAGCAAACAGCAGCAGTTCCTAGAGGCAGTAGCATGCTCTAACACTTCTTCTGTCTGACCATGCTCTGTAGGATCAGTAAAGACTATACCCACAGACTTCTTGAGAACTGCTCACATTAGTTTTAAATAGTGCTCTAATATAAAAGTTTCGTTCCACTTCTCAAAGACTGTGTTATTAAAGCCAATAACCTAAAATTAGTATTTTATCAGACTGAGTTTTATTCCAAGATACAGTTACAGAATTGCAAAAAGAAAAAGAAAACAATTAGAAGACCTGCACATAAGAATTCTATGTAAAGAAGATCACAGTTAAGGAACAACTTTAAACTATACTCAAAACCAAAGACAAAAACAAGTGTGCATTTCCTCCAAGATACCTAAACTTCCCCACCCTCCTCCAAGAACTTGCCTCGGTATTCAGCAATTGATCCACCAGCTGCAGGAAACCTATCTTGGATTACTGTATCACTCTGGAATTTTGCCCCAAAATTTCTAGCTAGTCAAAACATTTAAGTGACTCTGCAATGAAGCTTTAAGGTTTTACAGTTGGCCATGAGATGGAGCCCTCTGGGGTTGTTAAGAAAAGGATGGATATTACTTACTGGTCCACTAAAACCCGCGAGTTGAGTGATCATCAGACACACTATGGAAATGATGAGCCTGGTGCGGCAGAAAATCCACACAACCCTCCGGAGAGAAGCATCATCAGGCCCACTTTCTTTCAGTTCTTCCTGCCACAATCTCTCCAGCCTAATAAAAACAGAAGCCTCATATTATAAATTTTTCACCATAAGAGAAGGTACAACCTCATAAGTATTTTTTGTGAAAATTCCAATCACTTCCTAGCTCAGAACAAAAATTACTAGAAAAATCTACGTTGTGTTGCTTCTACAGCAGAAAGGTGCTTTCCCTAAAGTCTCTTTGACAATCTTAATATGCTGAGTTGTCACAGCCTTTCCTTGCTTGACAGAAGAGTTGTAGAGTCAAAACATGACAAAAAAATTCCCATTGGTCATGAAAGGTTAGCCTGATCACAGGATCTCACCATATTCAAATCACTTTGCTATTGTCAGTATTAATCTTCATTATTTTAGTGCAAGATTTTTTTCAATGCAGCCTTAAGAACTTTGTTTCAATAAAAAAATAGACATGCAAAATCAGAAAAACAACTGCTAAACACTCCTGGAGACAGAATCCTCTAAGTTCACTGATATAAGCAAGAGCACAGAAATGGTGCAGCAGGAAGAAGTGGTATTTGAAGGATAAAAATCAATTCCACTATCCTGAGAAAGACAGAACAAAATATCACTGCTGCTTTTCTAGGGCAATATCATATCACTGCCTGTGAATTAACGTATGGGAAAAAAATATCAACCACAAAAACAAGGAAATAAGGATATCTCTACCTTCTACAATTGACATCTGAAGACTCATGACTTGATAAAGACCATACATCATTCATAAACAATTCTCCTTTCTTGTACGCCCTGTGGGCCAAAGGAGTGAGCCACGAGAAGGTCATGCAGGAGAACAGCCCAGCATTATCCACAGGGTGCTCGTGTCTAAAAGAAAAAGAAAAAAAATCACAAATTAAAAAAGAAAACAGAACTGTAAATCCCTGAGAAAAACAAAGCTTCCTCTCATCGAAACTACTCACAGTACCAAATAGCCCACACCAGTCATACTTGATAAACAAATATGATGTTCGTGGTGCCAGTCAGCAGATCTATAGCTGCAATCCTGTTTTGTGACTGGTTTGAAAAGCAAATGCTGTATCAGTTCTTTTGTAGCCTAAAGACTTACTTGGAAGTAGTCCGTATGGGTTTCAGCACATTCAAGCTATGGTGGTATTTGCTCTTGTGATGCTCTTCATCCAGCATTCTCAGCTGGGAATGCACAGAGGTGTCCAGTGGCAGGCCCTCTGCCCGAGCAGCTGCTTCCAAGGCATCCTGGCATTCAATCTGCTTTTACAAAACAGACAGAGGAGTCAGAGTTTAAAACTACATTTAAAGTCCATGACTCACAACTCCAGCAACTCTGCTCCTCTTTATTCTGTAAAGTACTGCACAACACCAATCACTATCATTTAAATGTCCAAGAGGACAGCTTTCAGCTTGGCAGTAAAGAGATGGAAGGTACACATTCTGCATTAGATTGCTGCATTTGTAAAACATTAATTAACACTAGTCTTGCGCCTGTGCATTGAAAGGATAAATGGATAGACCAGACTAATCTTGCATTCTGACACAGGAAATACAGTAGAGAAAAAATATAAAATCAGCTACCTAGAATATCAGTTCAGGAAATCAATGACTGGCTTATGCCACAGAATTAAGACATATAATTGTGATGAATTTACGTGCTCTTAGTGCAATTTAGAAATTCTTATCCAGAGAAATTTCAAATTGCTTTCAGAGTATTTCTAAAGCTCATTTTTCAAAAATACACATTAAGCAGAGCTGTACTTTCTTTTATCATGTTCCTACTTTTCTCTTTTTTCCTAAAGGGAACAGAGACAATTTTCTCTGCTCCCTGCCACACTTTTACACAACTCGGCCACTTTATTAAAAAAAACATTCAAAAGGCAATTCTTAGATCAGGGTTGGTTTTCCATGGTTTTGGTGAAAGGCAGACCTAAACCCTTACCTGAGAGGATGGAAGAAACAGTAATTATATGGATTAGTTACAATGTTGCAGAGCTCAAATAAACCTGTTGATTAGAAGCTAGATACGGCAAAACTACCTGAAGAGATAAGCTTGTTTCTATACTCACAGAGGGCTCACTATTGGCCCTGCTAACTTAATAGACCGTTTACTGCAGTGGCAGTACCCTTCTTAGTTGCCTTATCAGAACAAGTTACTCTGTTTATTAAAAACCAGCAACTGGTCCTGACCTCAATAAACATACTCACTAACCCTAAAGCTACAATTACAAAATAAGATAGAGAAGTACTAAGAAAGCAAAAGAACATTACAACATTATGACACATGAAGTGACTCAAAAATACGCCACGCTTGAAATCTGAATAAAAAGACTTCTCACTCCATTTTTTAAATTCGTGACTCACTAAGGGCAATACTGCCATACTAAATCTACCCAAATCAGCATTCATAAGTGACCTGCCAAAGACATCTCAAAGGACTCAGTAGTAGGGAAAAGTTCTGCACCACTGATTTTCTGCTTACAAAGGAATTCATAGCTAGTTTGCTATGTTACCCTCTGCAAAAGCCCCAGGTAAATCTGCCCAAACACCCTGCTGCTGCTAAGATGCTTGTTTGTAAGTGATGCCACAGGTTATTTGAAGAAATCACGGTTTTCCAGCGCACACAAAAAGTGCCTGTAAGTTGACTAAAAAATATTCCAAAACCATTGTATTTGTCAGCGTAAAAAAAAAAGTTTTTCATCACTTACAAACAAGAATAGCTTTCTAATACGCACAATTTTCCAATAAGCACAACTGCAAGACCCTGGATTTTTAGGCAGTCCAAAGATAAAGTTATTAAGCGCTCACTGTGAAAAATTATTTAACTCCATGGTCAACAGAATTCTCCCAGAGAAGGTGGAAAAGATGCACTGATAAAAGGCTAGGGCACTGCCTTTGAAGTCTTGCTATATAGGTAAGTATTAGCACAAACCTATAGTTGAGAACATCACTCATCTCCAGCTCAGAAAGGTTGTCAAAATCCCACATGTACAACTATGAAGAAACAAGCACATCACACTACTGGGCAATTAAGATTCTAAGAAAGACCATGCAGTTGTGTGTCATGTTAGAAAACCTTCAAAGCACAATTTTATTAGGAAGGAATGAGACTCTTAAGCAGTTTTACAATGCATTTCTAGAGCAAAAGACTAAAGTACAAAATTCTCAACAACCCCACCACTGTTCATTTAGGTTCTGAATCCCTGTTGTTTTTTCAGATGCTCATCAACTGGCAACAGCCTGACTGCCTTCATGCATGTACAGTTTTCTTGGAAACTAAAACCTCAAAGAAGCCATTAGCAATGCGGTATAACTGCCTCCAGCACTGCTCTTGAAATGAACATCTAATAGGTCAAGCACTATCAAACAAATCAGACAGCGCTTTTTCTAATTCAACAGTTCATTTATACACTAACAAAAGCAACAAATCAAGTGATAAAACAGTGTTGGAAACTCTAAAGATACGACCATAGAAACAAAGCAAGTCTAAATCAGAGATTACTAAATGGCACAGGAGGGATACAATTCAGTTACTTCTTGGAACACTGCAGCTCACTAGTCAGTATCATCAAAAAGGCCAAGAGATGACCAAGAATTGTTACAAATGGCACAAAAAAAATAAAGCAGGAAATATTAACATACCACTTAAAATCTTAAGGTTTGCCTCCTTTTTGAACACCAGTCGGTCCCCTGTCACTTCAGTTCAATAAGGGTACTATACTTCAAAAATACTTTCTGCAAGCAACAAGAACAGCTGGAATTGGAACAGCTTCCACACAAGCATAAATTTAAGACTTTTCAGCTGAATAGGAGACAGGAAAAAAGATCAGGTACAGGTATTTCATATGTCCATAAAGCCGTGAAAGGCATGAAGAGGAGAATTAGGGAATGATCACCAACTGTTCTTACAACAGAAGAACTGGGGACAGTCAGTGAAATCAATGTTTTCCCACAAAGCACACTTAAAATATAAAATTCTCCTTCATAGGATGCTATAAAGTTCAAATACATAAATGGACTGAAACCAGCAAGATTAAACTCACATAGGATAAGTATATCATGGCTTATTATTAAATGCATGAGAGAGGGCAACAGCAACCACTTACGCAGCATCTTATTAATAGCTGAAGCCCTGGGCAGCTCCTAAGAGAGAGTAATGGTTCTGCACCCCACATTTCATGGTGCTATTACACACCTGGGTACAGGATGATGTGATTCAAGAGATGACTGCGAAAATTAACATATGAAGAAGAACTCTTAACTCTGAGGGCGATCCCTGAGATAATGAAGAGTACTAAGGAAGCACCACTGCGGACACTACTGACTTCTTTTACCTCCACAGCTAGTTCACAGGCAGGCAGAGAAAGAGAAGAATGGCTGGTGCTGCTGTCACAGAGCATGCCTGTCCCCTCTGACTTTGTGCAACCTCAGAGAGCAACAAAACCCTACCAGCACCCATTACGATGTCTTATCCAACAAACTGCTCATAGCAATAGTGAGCACGTAAGATAATGCAAGAGCCAGAAAGATAACATGATTGGCTCATAACGGAAGGTCTGGGGAGGTAAAGAAAATAAGTAATTTAAGGGCAAGTAAAAAGATCTGTTCATTAAATTTCAGACAACAATACCAAATTCACAATATGCATACCAAGATGTCGTGGTTTAAGGCCCTCACGCATTTCCGCTCACTCACTCCCCCTCTTTCTTCCCAGGTCCCGGGGGGACAGGGAGGAGAATCAAAAGAATGCAACTCCCACAGATTGAGATAAGAACAGTTTAGTAACTAAGGTATAACACAAATCACTACTGCTACCACAAATAGTAATAATAACAAGGCAAATACAAGAGCTCACCAATTAATTTCTACCCAGCTCGACCAAGCAGTGCACCCCCATGACCTCATACCAAGTCTGACACACAGTGCCTCCCCCCCACCCTTCCAGCTCACTGCTCTCCGTCTGTACATCCTGGGCATGATGTGCTGCAGTATGGAATACCTCTTTGGTCAGTTTGGGTCAGATGCCCTGTCTCTGCTTCCGCCCAGCTTCCCCTCCTCCCTGACAGAGCATGAAACTGAGAAAGTCCTTGGCCAGCCATAACACCAGTGTTTATAGTTATCAGAGCTGTTCCCAAGCCGAAAATCCAAAACACAGTCCTGCACCAGCTACCACGAAAAAGAGAAAAAATGACTGCTGCTGAGCCCATGACAATGGGTCAGGTGACAAGGCTGTGAAAATACTGAGAATTTAGGAGCCAAGCTACAATGTTATAAAAGATACACAGTGTCAGAGATTAACAAGACAGAAGTAAGAAGCAAGCATCAGGAACATTATGCAAAAAGGCAAGCAAACTCACATATGTGAAACAAAAGGGCACTTCTGAAAACCTGCTAAGCAGCCAACATGGGCATTTATCTCTGAGGATGAGGAGCAGGTGAAGGGAAAGGAAGTAGCCGTGCTGTGCATAGGAAGAGATTAATAAACTTATTGAAAAGTGAGATCCTAGGCAATCTCAAATTCACAGAGAAAGTATGAACATATTGGTTTGATAATTGTAACATCAAATAATAGCAAAACCAGACAAGCCTGAAGGCAAAGCAAAACAGACTTTTTTTTACATCTCTTTTCTTAAAGAAAAAGAATTTAATGTATACGCTGCCAACATAAGACCCAAACCCCACCAAACAAGTACTGTATTCCTCTTCCATAAAGCAGAATATCTTCCAGGGCTCAGATCACCACAAGAAAAATGCATCTCTTCTAGTCCTACTGTTCCCTGACAAGAAACTAGACCAGCGCAGACATGAAGTCTTCTTTTACTAACTCTTGCAGCTGATACAGAATACAGAAGCTACTGTGGTTGATCTATTATTATGTAACAATAAGATTGCTCTATTTGAGTAGTAGAGAACTCTGACTTAGCACCATCGCTGAAGAGGAACTCCCACCTCTTGCAGTTTAAAGGCAGAACTCAGCAGGCTTCCTCACTCTTTTGTTCAAGTCCCCAGTAAGGAGAAGCAAACGGGAAACAAACCAGCACAACAGAGCTTAGGACTTGGCAGCGCATGGGAAGAAGAATTATGCAATCACCAGTTCTGCTCAGTGCTTAAAGTATTCTCATATTACAACTCTGAGATGAACAGCAATTTTGAAGTATTTAAGTGTCTTCATTAAAGGACTGGTGTTTCAAAACAAGATTAGTTATTAGTTGGTATGAGCTGGGGAAGAATAGGATCAACTGTTCCAGTTAGCTTGAGTGTAATTAAACCAAAATAAAACAAGAGTCTAGGTAGAGATAACTTGTAATTACATTCTTCTTCCCAGAAATTCCTCCAAGTCTTTCCAAGAATAACATCACTTGAAACTAGTTAGGGGGTAATAGTCATAGGCAGGTAGCACAGGCAACCCATAAAGCCCTGTTGTCCAGACTTCCATAAGCCATGAAACCTAGAAGCACCTAAGAACTAAGCAGGTTTGCAGGTTCAAACACTGTCAAATCTGCTGCTGCTCAGTGAAGGAACAAGTGCTCAATGAACTTTATATACCACCAAGACAATTTTCCTCTTCTTTCACTGGATTTGATGCAGTACATAATCTACAAAAGTATTAAGAGGATTTGCAGCATTAGACTCCTACCCTACTCTATAGCAAGAATGCTTTATAACACTGTCATGGGTTCAGCAGCAGCAGTCATTTTTCTTTAAGCAGTAGCTGGTGTAGCACTGTGTTTTGGATTTTT
>JASSUY010006809.1:0-15932 GCA_032466535.1 Forpus xanthops | reverse complement strand
TTACCACCGCCCGGCCGCCGCAGGATGTGCTCGCTGCAAGGAAGTGCCTTTGGCGGGCAGCAGCAGCGGGCTGTCAGGCGCCGCCGGTCCACCTCCTGCTGAGGGGCGAGGGACGGGGAGCTGCCAACGGGCCGGGGGAAGGGAGGCCCCACCAGCGCCTCAGCGCACGGGCAGCGCGGGCGGCCCGGCCGGGCCAGGGGCTGCTCACCGCCTCCTGCTGCTGTCCGCCCCGCCCCTACCTGCCGGCGGTCCTGGCGGGACAGGCCGGGCAGCGCTCCCGCGGCTGTCGCCGACCGCCTCCCCGCTCCCGCCCAGCGCGGCCGAAAATAGCAACAGGCAGCGGGTCCCCTCGCAGGCGGGGTGAAGAGGGACCGGCGAGCCACAGGGGCGGCCGGCGACAGGCAGGTACCCGTATCGCGACAGCGGGTAGCCGAGACCCCTTATCCCGGCACGTTTCTTCCCTCTCGAGGGACCTTTCGGAGTCGCAGTCCCGTGTGCTTGTCCCAACCTCGAACTCGCACAGAAAACGCCGTTGTCGCCTTGCCGTGGTGAGGCCGGGAGGTTAGCTGGAGGTGCGGGCAGTGGAGGTAAGGCGGGAACACTCCTCAGGGGAGCTTGCTCACAAAGCTGGAACCTGAAGGGATCAAGCCCTCCCCTGCGCCCAGTCCTGCCCCTGAGGCAGACTTCCACAGGCTCAGCTTCTCTGAATCACCTCACGCCTTCCTCCTACCGCTTCCACATACATGCATACATATATTTATATAAAATCACTGTAGTTGACACTAGTTGGTCTATAAGTTGCCAGAGAGGATCTGGAAACTTAATTGAATACTCCTCTGTGAGTGCTCTTTCCAGATGATCAAGGAACCTCACATTCCCATTCTGCAAACCGCTTTTACACTTAATTAATTTCAAGTCATCTTGGCAGTAAGACTGCTGATTTACTTACTTTTAAGCCTGCACATATTTGTAGAATCAGAGCTTTCTCAGGGAAATTTGCTCTGCTGCTGCGTGTGTGCTGTTCTGTGAGGGAAAGAGTCAAATAATCTGACAAACACAAGCACAATATTGCCCCAGATTATGAAAAGCAAGTCACATATTGGCATGTAAACACATCCCTACTTGCAAAGAGTATGGTGGCTGAATTTGCATGGCTTTTACTTGCTAGGTGTGCTTCCAAAGGATTCTTGATATGTGAATTGAAATGTGAAGAAGCAGTTCCCTCAGAGCATTTGCTCCCAGTCTGCACTCAGTTCATGTTTTGCTGCTTCTTCACACATAGGAATAGATATGAATGCCTCTTGGGTTTAGTGGCATCCTTTAAATTCCTTGGGAATGGGAATGGCATCTCTCTGCAAACCATGTCTGTCTTAGTTTTTAAACAATCACAGCTAAAGACAAGGCTTTTACTCCAGTTATCACCTGCCAGCTTCAGTATCTGAGACAAGCATGCCCTGTTGCTCATTGCAAGCCCTGCTGCATGAGCATTGCATTTATTCCAGTCATGTTTTAGAAGATAGTGAACTGCAGTCCCACCCAGACAGCTCCAGCACTTCATAGAATCATAGAATAGTTAGGGTTGGAAAGGACCTTAAGATCATCTAGTTCCAACCCCCCTGCTCTGGGCAGGGACACCTCACACTAAACCATGCCACCCAAGGCTATGTCCAACCTGGCCTTGAACACTGACAGCGATGGAGCATTCACAACTTCCCTGGGCAACACATTCCAGTGCCTCACCACCCGCACAGTAAAGTATTTCTTCCTCAGATACAATTTAAACTTCCCCTGTTTAAGTTTGAACCCGTTACCCCTTGTCCTCTTACTACAGTCCCTCATGAAGAGACCCTATAGGTCCCCTTCAGATACTGGAAGGCTGCTATGAGGTCTTCACGCAGCCTTCTCTTCTCCAGTCTGAACAGCCCCAACTCTCTCATTCTATCCTCATACGGGAGGTGCTCCAGTCCCCTGATCATCCTCATGGCCCTCCTCTGGACCTGCTCCAACAGTTCCATGTCCTTTTTATGTTGAGGACACCAGAACATCAGACAAGACTTACACATTACCAGGTCTTTTTGCTGCTTCAGTGTATGCCTTTCAGAAGGTGGTAATGAAACAGATAAGGATTCTACAAGACTATTTCTTGCTGATTGGGAGATCCTTGAACAACAGAAGTCAACTCTAGAGCACCACAAATACAAATCCTTTCTTCCTCCTCCTCTTTGATAGCTGGGAAAGAAATCAGACTGTGCTTGAACTCGCTGGCATGGCCCTCTATTATTTTTTCCATTATCTCTGGCTCATATGTTTTAATTCTTTGCCGAGCAGACTTTTTCATTCAAATAGGCATAAAATATTTCCTTACAGTTTTTTCATTCAAATAGGCATAAAATATTTCCTTACAGTTAATAGGAGACGAAACAAACCTGCAGTTTTATATTTGGCAAACATCTTGAAAAGCTGTTCAGGAAGAGTCAATCATCTGTTTAATCCCACTAATGCCTATAATACTTAGTAAGGCGTGGTAAAAATGTATTATCTGAGTGCTTAAAAATGAAAGTAAATTTTGGTATAATTTTGCAACATTTTGTGATAATTTTATTTTAGAATATTTTTCTTTTTTATTATAACTACCTACAAATTTACAAGCAATAAAAATACAACATCTGTCAA
Source organism: Forpus xanthops (assembly GCA_032466535.1). Lineage (NCBI taxonomy): Eukaryota > Metazoa > Chordata > Aves > Psittaciformes > Psittacidae > Forpus > Forpus xanthops. The sequence goes on along the minus strand of JASSUY010006809.1, from coordinate 13,259 downwards.
TGGTTTTAAAAGGTAAAGTCTGATGTCTGCCGCCAGCTCAACAATAGATGAAAATAGTCACAGTCTGAACAACATATAACTGATGAGACAGATCAGAGAAACACACAGGTCACAGTAAGTGTCTGGAACAAATTCCACCATGTTCAGCTGTGTACATGTAAGTGACCATCCATTTCAGTGCTGGTAATAGAGTCTTAAAACAGTGCTATGACAGAAATCAAATTGTTTGGGGAGAGGTTTAAAAACAATGTACAAAAAAATTTTAAATATGAACCAGGTGAAACAAAGAGCATTTATGTATGAACAGACATTGTTGTGACTGGTGATAGCAAGGGAAAAACAACAGGTCTCATGGATAAAAAAGTGCTTCTGAATAACCATGCGATAAAGCTGCAACTGTACTATATGGTCTGCCCTTGCAGTAGGAGGGTATTTCAATGTTACATAGCTCATGAGCCACATAAGCTGATACGGATATGCAAACGATGTGCATAAAGTCAACTTCTCTTTCTGGTTTTAGCACCTATTACGTCTGCAAGATGTGGTCCCCCATTCTTGTAATTCAACATCCAGGCTTTCCTGAAGATAGGTATTTAAATGCTTTATTTGAAGAATAAAAAAGTCATTCTGCCTTGTTATATCTGTTTATCCAGCATACAGGAAGACAAGTTTGTTTCTTACTCAGCCTGAGTAAGGCTGAGAGTGTTTAACCTGCCTCTGCTTCCTGATGAAAGTGTTACTTATGTTGGGGGAAAAAAAATGAGTGTCATTTTTGAACACAAGAAGAGAACCAGAAGGGGGGCATAAGTTCCAGTGCATAAAAAGCAAACGTTTCCATATATTCCAGGGACTGGAGTCCTTGTATTTAGGTGAAAGCTGTGAGCACCAGACTTACTCATAATATTTGCTTTTCTGATTCAGTGAATCTCTGTTCATTTTTCCTTCACAGGCTAGTTTTCCTTTGCAGTAGACTATTAACTAAAACATACCATCACATTAACTTCTTCAGACTGAGGAGGGAAATCAGCCTGAGATTTCCACATCCTACAGACATGATCTATAAAAGAACACCAGTTTAACCATTAGCTCTTTGTTCAGTCACGCTTCCAAAAAATGCAGAGAAAAAGCCACCATTGCCTTTTGTACAGAACCTGGATAAACAGGCTTGTATGAGGCATGCTATGGCAATGTGGGCAATGGAGCCTCATTTGTAGGCAAAGGAGAAGCACCTGCTCCCTTTATCCCAGTTGGGGTAAGATTGCATATCAGTCCAGATTTAGGCTGTATGTGCCTAGCCATGGATGAGGGCACAACTTGGGGCTGCCAAGAATGACTGTGGATTCACTCTTTGAAGTACCACAAGGCAAAGGTGAGGTTTTAAGTTTCCAACCAAGATACTTTCAGAGTTCATCTCCATAGTTGGGCAGTAGTTGAAAGTACTAACACTTTAGATTATGAATTCGAATGCAGGCACCCACATTATGCTTCAGTTGCATTATAAGCCTCTGTGCTCCTTCTCCCTCTGGGTGAACTGTACATAATGATGGATTTCTATTGCTATTATATAAAACAGTCTAAGTCTTTATTTATTATTTGTTTCGTGTAAAGCTGTTCAGTACCTTATTAAGGGCACGATACTAACTGTTTTTCAGTCCTTTGACTTAAGTGAGCTCTGGATAAAGTACTACATTCTTATCCAATGACATTGTATCTCAAGATGCTATTTATATATAGTTCCAGACATTGCATAAACAAAATCTGAATTATAACATATTATAGCACATTTGCCTACTTCATATGCTGTAGGAATGCACGCCAGCAACATTAGTTAAGGATTATCTTTGTAGACAAGAGGCTTTCTGTTATCATTGGTCATGAGTAAAGAATCAAGAAAGAGTTGAGCTACTGTTACAGATCCTGTCTGCTGCTCTCTCTGTGGTTTTGCACATTTCGGATGTCATCATTAATCCTCCCTGCCCTTCAATCCCACAAATACATTTGAAAATGACTTACCAGTGATGGTTTATTTTAAGCTTTTCCTTTTATTTGGAAGCTGTTGTTGCTATGCCATCATTTATATTGCAATTTATTTAGGTGGGTGTTAGGATATGATTGGACAGTTTAATAGGTTCATCCCACTATGCGCAGTGTTCTGATAGTGCATGACCTCATTTCAGTTACCTGGCAAATGCTATACAAAAGAGAAATGTTGGCTTCCATGCAGAAATACTTTCCTTGATGAACTTGAGTGCTTATGTAGTGCGAAGAAATACCATGCAGGAAGGCAGTTCAACTCATTTAATTACTTTACTTTTTATTACTTTTGTACTTATGAGCAGAGAAGGGTTTTGTTGGAGATTACTTCTATTTACAATTAGTTTTTAGATTTATGTATGGCATCCAGATGCCTTCAGCCACAGAATCCTGAAGGTCTCCAGTCTTGTAAAGACTTAGGCTGATGCTTAAAAATGTTAGTTTGATATCATTTTAATGTTGCTATTTGTAGTGACTGTTAAACAAGGACAAAAGGTTTGCTTATTGTTGGTGCGTCAAAATAAATCCTACAACCCCATGAGCTTTGAAAAGCAATAGCAAGCAGGAAACTTAATTTACAGAAACTTTGTAGGTGAAGTAGTTACTGCTTTAAGCATATACTTGTACGGCATTAAAATAATTGTTTACATATTAAATATTCCTTTATAGTGAATTCCAGTTGTACAGTTTGTCATTATATAGCAAAAGTCTCAAACAAATCCTCCTGCAACTCAAGTACAATACTTGAGGTTTTCATAATATGCTGTGGACTAGGTTCACATCCTGTAAGGAAGATGAAATGCAGTTATTTCCATCTAGCCAAATTGGTCAAAAAGTTTACTGGCAGTAAAAAATAGGGGTGAATTTAAATTGTGGCTAGTAAACAAATGAATAACTTTCAAGTGAAGTCCATCAGTCTATTCTGAAAGCATTACTATATTTTGGGTATTTTAGGAGGCGTTTTTAGTACTATGCTAATTTCTTCTCTGTGTAGAGGCACTTTCCCCCTAGCCCCATAGGCACAATTCTCTATAGGATCAAACGTGTACAGTGTTCATTGGAATTATGTGTCATAATGTGGCTCATTTTTCATGGTTTTGGTAGCTTAGGAATGTTACTTACTCTAGCAATAGTTAGGGATTCCCTGATACTTGAGTTCTGTCTTGGCTGCAAGCATTCTTTATTCCAGCCATGGCAGTTCTCATTTCTGTGTAAAATATTAGTGCTTCTGCTCCCTCCCAGTTCAAGGTTAGTTATTCACAAATTGTTTAATGTCTGCCCTGGGACTAATCTCTAAATTGGCTGCATTGTCTTGCACAACACTTTGATGGAGGAATTAGACCAGCTGCGAAGAAGCTGCACACCCATTCCAACTTGCAATATTAACTTCTCTCTATGGTATACTTTTACTGCCTTTGTTTCATTTCTGTATTTCAGTTCTAGATCCTCTTTCTCTGGTGCATGACAAGGCTAGTAAAGACTCTAGCAACAAGAAGTTTCATCTTGCAATTCTGTAATTTATCATAGTTGTTCAATGAGCTTCATAAACCACGGTGGGTTTTTTTTTTGTTCTCCCTACAGGAAGTTGTGAAATTCTATTTGGAACAGAGCAGGAAATGCAGAAGTAAATCCCCTGTCCCTGGGAAGACAGAATGATACAGATTGGGTCATCATCTTGGCCATATCTCTGCTATTTCTGAGGATGCTCTAAAGCCATCTTAAGGGTGTCTCAGTATGTGTCAGCTCATTGCTGTCCCCACTGCCAGACTCCAAGACATTTGCAGAGTTCTCCCAATGCATCCGCTCAGTGTACAGCATAAAATCTCATAGGCCTTTGTGGGATGGCTGTAAAGGCCCTCTGGTCTTGCCTTATACTGTATTCACCACCATAAGACCTTCTATATAACCTAAAAAAAGGGGTTCTCAGCCTGGTGACAGTAAATCACTGTCTCGCCATACCAGTACCTCATAGAGGTAACCAGTTTAGGGGATCAGTTAGGTGGAAGATGAGAGAGGGATGAGAAGGTACCCTTTAAAGGTCTAAACAAGGAGAATTATGAAGACAGTGGTAGCAGGGGCAGCAACGTCATTGTAGCTCTACTATCAGCATGTTAGCTGGTTTGGGTCAGGACTGTTTAAATATCATCTAGCCCAATTCCCGCTATAGGCAGGGACTTCTTTCACTAGACAGGTTGCTCAAAGCGCCATCCAACCCAGCCTTGAACACTTCCATGTATGAGCCAGCCACACCTGTTGGCAACCTGCTCCAATGCCTCACCACCCTCATCATAAAAGTGTTTTGCCTTATATCCAATCTAAATCTACCCTCCTTCAGTTTTGAACTGTTACTCCTTTTCCTGTCACTACAGGCCCTGGTGAAAAGTGTCTGTCTTAAAAGCCGCCTTTATATATTGAAAAGCAGCAGTGAGGTGTACCTGGAGCCCTCTCTTCTCTGGGCTCCAACTATCTCTGCCTGTCTTCATAGGAGAGATGCTCCAGCCCTCTGCCTGTTTCTGTGGCTCTCCTCTGGACCTGCTCTAACAGTCTTTTTTATGCTGAGGTCTCTAGAGTTGAATGCAGTATTCCAAGTGGGAGACTCGCAAGAGCAGGGTAGAGAAGAATTATCTCCCCTGACAAAGCCCAGGGTTTGCAGGCTTGTATAGGTGCACAAAGTTCCCCTTGTCCTGGGTTCATGAGTGCCCAGATTGAAGGCCCTGCCCCAGCCTGGTTCCTCCAAAACTGTTCCTCTGCCTGTGCTCTTCAGCATGGGACACCTCCCCCCCCACCCCCCCCGAGGTGTAGCCAGTGAATAATACACCTGAGGTGCATCCATCTACACTGTGGTTAAAAGTCAAGTACAGCCTTCACAGGTGGAGGCTGCACAGTCCAACCACGCCATATGCCCCAGGTTTGTAGCACATCTAGGCTGCTGAGAGAGTGTTTTGTATTTGTCATATATGTACTACAACTCTTGTATATGTTTTAGTGTGTGATATCCCTGCCCATGGCATGGGGGTTAGAACTAGATGATCTTAAGGTCCTTTCCAACCCTAACTTTTCTATGATTCTTTGATTTTTCTTTCAAGAAGCTTGTCTTTAACAATCTGGAAAATGATGCACACCCCGCCATGATATGCCCTTTCTGCTGTATCTTCTGGCAAAGGTGCTTCCCTGTCTCAATGTTGATGTTCAGCCCTCAGCTATCACACTGTGAGAGACTGAATACCATAAACAAGTCAATATCAGAAGCACTGACTAACATCATCTAACCAGTCAGTGAGCAGTCTGGTTTGGAAGCTTGTGAAGAGCTCTTTGCTTTGCAGCTCAGACTGCAATGCAGTGCAGGAAACCATATTTTGCAAGAGTGGCCTGTGGTTGAGTCACAAGCCATATGTTCAACTCTACCAGAGTTGAACTCTACCTATACCAGAAATTCAGGTATAGATTCAACATTTATCCTTCCACTTCTCACATAGCCAGTACCTAGAAATAAGGTGACTTACTCTGTTCTGGGGACCATATGCCTGTGTCTCCCTCTCCTCCCCCCAATCTGACATTGGCTAGAGAAAGGCATGGACATTCCATAGTCTACTTGTTTTCCAGAACTGACAGTGCAGCTGGAACAGAACACCCTGCATCAACTGCAATTCTGCACACACAAAAGACAGCACTCTTTCGAGAGGATGTTCCACAGACATAAAGAAGCTTTTACAAGAATGGCCGATAAAGCAAACTAAGGACAAATTAGGAGACTCAGATGTCCCAATCTTCCATTCTCCTTGTCATCCTCCTGCTTTTTTCTTTTAATCAATGTGCAAAAGAAATAGCAATAGCATGTTGGAGCTAATTCCTTTAATCTTTGTTCTCCTCCTTGAGTATTGGAGTACCCAATCTTCACACACACTCTCAATTTAAACTTCCCCTTTACCTTCTTCTTTTCATTTCTCCTTCCTGCCTTTTCATAAATGAAAAAAAGCATGACCTCGTGGAGAGGAACCTTTGCAATAGCAAGGGTAGGGAGCACTGGGTAAGTTTCCTGCTTGATTTCTCTTAATTAATTCCAAAAAAAAGATGACAAACCTCAACATTTTAAAAGTCTGGTAATGTTGCCTTCAGATTTCATACAAAGATTCTTTAATCAGAAAAAAGCCCAACAGATGAATAGACTTTCTGGCACAAGGTCAGGTGGAAAGGGACTGGTGATTAATTTTTTTTCAGTGTCTTAGGAAGTTCTACTTTCCTTTTGAGAATCAGTTCAAATTTACAACGTACCAAATGCACTGTTTTAGCACACTTAACATGTATGAAAAATGTCTGACAAACTATGTAGCTATTCTAACCTTTATTTTGTCCTTAGCTTTTATTTTCAGAAGGAAGGGACAGCAGGAGTTGATTTATGCAGAAATTTCATGCAGCATGACAAAGCTGATTGCACTGTAGTCAATATTGAGATTCCCTTTACAGTTATTACCGTATTCAGTAGCCCCTAGGGTCCTATTTAGGAATATGGACTGTAGTATTCAAAGCACCAAATAAACATGTATCAATAAAAACCTATCTCATCTTTGGTTTAGTGCAAGAGAAATGGAAACAGAAAAGTTGAAGGTCTGAACAAGTACTTTCTGCACAAATAGCCAATCTTTTTAGCTTTTTACTCTAAAGGACTAGGATTTTATTAACAGCACAGTCTTTCCTCAGTATCCTTGTTATTACTTTATTTTTAAGTTAATTTTGTATGCCACACAGATGAAGCTTGATATGAATGATTCGGACACTGACTTTGACTCTGCACAGCCAAGAAAAACTAACATGACATCCACAGAATGCAGGAATACTCCTTTCCTTGTGTCCTCCAATGAATATGACAAAGTCTGCAAGGGTTTCTTTACCATCAGCTAACAAAGTAAGTAGTTACTGTGGACTGAACAGCAAGTTTGTTATTTTATTAATAATTTGCTAAATTTGATACACACTTGGTCTGGCAATTAGTCATTCTCCATGGATAGCAGAAATAGTTCTGGCAAAGAGGTTTCTTCACCCAAGAAATACTGGGGCTGTTAGACCTACACTGATATAGAATCATAGAATAGTTAGGGTTGGAAAGGACCTTAAGATCACCTAGTTCCGCACCCCCTGCCAGGGGCAGGGACACCTCACACTAAACCATATTACCCAAGACTATGTCCAATGTGGCCTTGAACGCTGACAGCGATGGAGCATTCACAACTTCCCTGGGCAATCCATTCCACTGCCTCACCACCCTTACAGTAAAGAATTTCTTCCTCAGATCCAATCTAAACTTCCTCTCTTTAAGTTTGAACCTGTTACCCCTTGTCCTCTCATTACAGTCCCTCATGAGGAGTCCCTCCCCAGCATCCCTATAGGTCCCCTTCAGATACTGGAAGGCTGATAGGAGGTCTCCACGCAGCCTTCTCTTCTCCAGTCTGAACAGCCCCAACTCTCTCATCCTATCTTCATCTAAAACAAGTATTGAAAATGCAGGAAACCCTATTAAAATCAACTGGTAACATCCAAATAACCCTCCTGGGCTCTGCAAGTGCAGACAACAATATGCAATAAAATATAAGCTTGTGCTCTAAATTAGACATGCAGAGTTCTGCACCAAGTCATGGTAGCGTACAGTGTAACAGGCTCCAAGGCTGCAGTATGCACTGAGCTAATTATGCTCAGTTCAGTGAACCAACAGAAAGGTGTTGTATGTAGATACATTATCTTAATTTGTTCATGGTATTGAAAGGCAGTTTAGTACACTTAGTATCTCTAACTTGGAATAAGATTTATAGTCCCGCAGCAAATAGATCTTCAGCAAATTCACTATGAGTTTCTTGTTCATTTGCACCAAAATCTCCAAGAAAGATCACTACTTCTGAAACATCTCTCCCAAGTTTGTCAGTCTCATCACAGGTTTACAGTGCTTCTTGCTAACAGAATTTGCTTTGCAATTCTAAACCTAGATAAAGTTGGATAGTGTGATCAGATTACTAACCCAGAAAAGAAATAAAAATCCTCAGAAAACAGGCTGCATTTCAGAAATGAGGATATTACTTATTTAATTAAAAGAAGTTTAATTGAAATACATTTGCAACTTCTTGTTCATAAGGCTTATAGTTCAGCTGATTGGGTTTTTTTGGTCCTTCAAAGGTAAAGGTACTTTCCTTCCAAAATAAAATACTAGATCCAAGAGTACCCAGAATAACTCTTAATAAAAGCAGAAGTCTTTTTAGTTGGGTTCTCAGGTGTTTGGTCCTAAAAATCCTTACTTCTTAAATAATGCACTTCTAATGCTGCACAAGCCAATTAAGGCAGTAATTTTGCTATTTTACTCTGTCTTTCGTTGAAGATTATTTTTTTCTGGTTGAAAGAAGTGTTTTTCAAGAGCATTGACCAGTTCATCTAGTTCCTTCTTCAGCTGCTCAACGTCACTGAGAAAACAAAATGCACACAAATACAGAAACACAGTGTCACAATGGAGAAACAAGCGTATTTTCAGTCTGAGGAATTTTTAAGTCTCTTGCATTGTTTTAGACAAACATTTGCTATTCATACTAATATGTACACTTGATTTCTTATGTTAATGCACTGATGTTCACTTCCAAGTGATGTGCATGAATACAGGCACTTAAGACTATGGAGAAGCATAAAACTACAACATAATCTAAAATAGAACAGCCAGTTTGAGTGCACACCTTATTTTACTAAACATATGTGATTAGAAATGTAACTTTTATACTCGCAATAGTATCTGCAGATAAATTTTCATCTGTGAAACAGCATTATTTTCATTACAGAAGTTAATAATTGCTTATCTTTATATGATTTCCAAGGCTATCACTCAAGGATATAATTACTAACCACAGAAGGGTTTAAAATATATTAGGACACTTTATGTATAGTTATGTAAGTTTTCAGTGAATGTAAAACCAAGTTCAAAGGAATTTCAGTAACAAGAAAGCATCAACAAATTTTGTACAGTTGAAGCTTTATGCAAATACATTTCCTAAAATAATGACTGTATTATCAAAATAATATTATTTGATCATGGAGTGCCCCTATCCCACCAAAACAATACCAAAAGCTACACAGCCCCTATTACACAGAATTGACTGCTATTGACTGACAATACCTGTTTCCAGGAGGTGCACAAAGCTCCGAATAGTATTTGATCTTTGGTTCCGTCCCACTGGTTCTCATTGTGGCTACTCCTCCATTAGCAAAAGTGAAAGTTATCATTTGGCTACTTTTACTAGTGGGAAGTATCTAGAAATAGTAAGAATAATTGTTCTAGAAGCTTGGAAAGTGACTATAAATAATGAATTCAAGACAAAACCCATGACTCGATGTTGTATAATACAACTAAAGGATCATGTAAAATTCAGCTTTGTTCTGTTTTCATCATTGTGGTTTTGAGCCCACAACAGGCAAATGACAACTTTACCATCAACCTAGAACCTGGTAGCAGTACAATGCTTCTAGGTAACTCATTTCAAATCTAGTCAACATACTGCAGATAGAAATTGCTCTGTGATGGCATTTTCCAGGAGGAAAAGAAACATAAACTGTGGAAAACTAAAGAAAACCCAAAGCCACATCTCAGTAGACAGTTTAACTGAAGAAAATGATGCAAGATTGCTGTAGCAAGACAGCAAGATTCTCCTACCTCCCTTGACAGACTGTCATCCTGGAGACAGAAAATACCACAAAACCAAACAAAAAAAACCGTCCCTCCCTCCACCCTAACCTTCATTTCCTCTCACCAGGGCAAAACAATCATCCCCAATCTAACTCATTTTAAGACTCTGGATGTAACATAATGTTTAAAGTGATTCTCCATAGAAATTTTTATCTATGTGTATATACATACTTCTATGACTTACACATAATGAAAAAAATATACTTACAGCCTTTTGATCTGGCTGACTGCTGTCATACCCAGTAGTTAAATCCCTTATTCCAGAAACTTTAAATCTACCACAAGATTTTGGATATGTGTTTTTTCCATCAAAATTTCTAAGATTGTCAAAAAGCTGTTGAATAACTTTTGGATCATGGCAGATGAAATATGAAGCTTTAGTAATATGGAAGCCATATCTGTGAAGACATAATATGAATAAATCTAAGAAACAGTGTTCATAGAGTTGTACATCATACACAATACACAACTTTCTATAAAACAAGAATCTATTTTCATGGTTACCCAGCTGTAGCATCAGTGCCCCATTTTCAATCTCAAAAAAGCCTTGACAGCTTAATTGTCCTAATTTATATACTTCAAAGGATTTTCTGTGCAGATACCTTTTCCTTTCAATGATTACAAATGAGAAAAAAAAAGCCATTATTGCCTTGGAAAGATATAATCACCATAGGAGAACACTACATCTAAATAGCTTCTTTGACTGGACTTCAGTTGACCTTTTCTGAGTAAAACAAATTCTGAACTGTTTTCTCTAGTCATACTTCAGAGGCTGCTCTCTCATTAAAGTGTCTCTACATAACCAAGTTGTTCTGAACATTGGTTTTTTTTTTTACCTTATCTGTTTGCTGCCAGGTAATATGATGCAGATTCAGCATCAAACACAAATGACCTGCCCATACTGACTTTTCAAAACAGCACACTGTTGAAAGGCATACAAGCCTGGACTGGTTGCTTAAGTGAGCTAAAGATCAACACTAGATTTGTTTACAAGATGCCAGGAAATGTCTGAAGGACAGAATCTTTTGTTAATACTGGATGTGCTTGTTAGAAACCTGAAAGATTCCTTAAGTTTGGTCATGTTTACACCAAAATAGACAGTCTGTAGTTGGTATGAGAGTCTTGAGAATCCAGCAAGGGAATTAACAAAACCTGTCCTATAACTGCTAGAACTGTATCCTTTCCCTGATTTGCATTTTCTTCTTTGAGATTTCCTTTCTATACCTCCAAAATACAGTTTCTTCTGCTTCAACAGCAACTCACAAGACAAATCTGACAAATATGAAGTAGCAAGGAGTAGAAAACTGCAACGCTATACTACCCACAAATGAAAATTAAACACACACAAAACAAACCCTTCCCCAAACAAAACAAGAATTCCCCCTCCAGTTCTAGTTATCAAGCATCAATTTAATAAGGAAGATTTGTATCATTCCCCATATCTTTAGCATTTCCAAAAAGAGTGACTGCACAGTGACATCTTACTCTGAGGTGCACCTACAGACTGCTTTTATGCTAAATATGCTCTGACTTTCAGAATTCTCTCCAGTGGCTATGTACACAGCAACACAGCTAAGCTCCATTCAGGTAAATGTTGTGAGGGCAACCTGAAGTAGGTGTTTATTGAATGAGTAATAAAAAAAAAAAAAGAGAAGGTGAAAAACTAGGTGTGGGCCAGAGACAGATAATTCTTTGAAAATACACTTCCAGCTGCTAGTAAATAAGAGAATTCTAACTTCAGATGCAATATGTGCAGCTCTAGGCATTAATTCCCCTTCCATGTACTTACATTACTGCTTCTTGAACCCACCTAAACTTCTGCCTCATACAATAGCTGATAAATCTCACAACTGATTCCTGTAGGCCTTTGAACACATGAAAGAAAACAAAAGAAAAGTCATGCCCCAGATTAAAACTTCTCAGAGGGATACTCAGCTGTATATAGCCAATAGTTATGGCCAGTCACAGCACTTTGGAGCAATCGCCTCAAATTCCAGTATTCAGGAGCAAAAAGAACAACCAGCAACCAACATATACTACTACTAATAGTAAAAAAAAACATCAAAACAACCAAACCGAAGCCACAGAGCATACACACACACACAACAAAACCCAAAACTGGAACAATATAATTAAAAGCCTAACCTTAGAGACAACTAGAATTAATTTAATCACAAGTTGCCCTGGAAGCAGGACAGAGCAAGCTGGCTTCTATGAGTATCATAAATATGCCAGAGCTACTTAGACCATTCTGCCATCAACATTTTTGTGCATCTGGCACACTTAAGCAGCAAGAGGCACTATGCTTTCTATCACATAGCAATATGGCTAGCCAAAACCCAGGCCAATCAATCTTCTGTAAACGACCCAAGAGCAGAACTTACCAGAAGTGAAAAAAGTTTCAGATAAGCAAACATAAATATCACAAAAATCTCACTAACTAATAGGGAATTAGTAAGGTAATGTTACTAGTTTTAAAGTTATGTCAAATGACACAAAATGAAGTCATGAATGTACTCATGCTCATGAGGCAGGACTGCTTTTTAGATGGGTACTATAGTACAACAACCCAATTTTTATTTTCTCATATCCTATAGGTTGCTATTGAGTCCACAATATGTGGAATGGAGAAAATCTGAAAATGAAACAATTCTAATTAAACTCACTCATCATAGACAGCTTTCAGCTGCTGAGATAAAGACAGATTTCTGGTTGCCAAAAAGCTAGCCATCTCCGCAGTTATCACAGCAGCACTGACACCATCTTTGTCCAGAACAGCAGGACAGCACATATACCCTAAACAAAGAAAATTATAGAGTTAAATATAGAGTTAAATCAAAAGTGGAAAAATTTTATCTTCTGATCAGTGTTAATTTTGATAAGCAAGTTATTTCATGGAATTTCATGATAGAGATGGATTTTTGTCTTATCACTGCCAGATGCTCCTCAGTGCTTTTGGAGCTCTCATGAAAGAGAAATGCCACACTGCAAGTAAAATGCAAGTGGAGCACTTGGTCTCAAATGTGATTGCCCTTACATGGTAACATATGGTAACATCGGTAATTATCTGAGAAATCAGTCATATTTTCTCTGGTTTTCAGGTACTGAGATACTCAAGAAATAGCTTTATAGCTTTACAATTTCATTTGCATGAATTCATACTTTTATTCATGGCTTTCCAGTTTAGAAGTACAACTAGGAGGAGTTTTTACTTTAGTTTATTCTCATTTAAGCTTAGCTTCAAACTGTCAGGTAAACATAATCAAAGTCTGAAAAATGTGTTTTGTTTCGGTTTTTTTAAATAGCTTGTGCAGAATTTGCAGTCCAAGTCTACATAACTGTACTCTGAAGATATATACATCTAACCCACATCATCATACTCTGTGCTAAACAGAGACACAAAAGATTTAAACTGGTAATATTAATCAGACAAATGGATGGTGTCATGGGTTCAGCAGCAGCAGTTATTTTTTCTTTAAGCAGTAGCTGGTGAGTACTGTGTTTTGGATTTTTG
>JASSUY010006808.1:0-17215 GCA_032466535.1 Forpus xanthops | reverse complement strand
AAGATCTGTTGTATTCTCTTTCCTTGTATTTTCTCTTGTATTATTATTGGTGGTAGCAGTAGTGCTTTATGTTATACTTTAGTTACTAAACTGTTCTTATCTCAACCTGTGGGAGTTGCATTCTTTTGATTCTCCTGTCCATCCCCTCAGATTGGGGAAGAAAGAAGGTGGAGTGAGTGAGCAGAACTGTTTGAGAGCCTCAAACCACGACACCCTTTCAGTTCTATGTTCTCTTCCATTGTTATTTCCCTTATTATTATTATTGGTGGTAGCAGTAGTGGTTTGTGCTATACCTTCATTACTGAACTGTTCTTATCTCTATCTGTGGGGTTTATATTCTTTTGATTCTCCTCCCCATCCCACCCAGAAGGGGGGGTGGTTGAGCAATCGACTACATGGTGCTGAGTTACCGCCTGGGTGTAAACCATGACACCTTGTTAGAGCCTCACAAATGATGAAGCAGGTTACTCCTTCCTCCCCTGTGCTGATGTTACTCATGTCCCATGTGGAGGTATGGTATATTATTTCCTATAACATTTGTACTAAATACCCACACATTAGCTCATGATGAAATTCTTTTCCTGTAATAAAGCCCCAATATGTGGGAAGTGGGAATAGAGCTCTTGACACTGCATGCTTGGTATAACAGCAACCTTGTTATTGCTTGTGAACAGTTGTTTTTTTTTTTCCCTGCTGAAACACAAAACAGTACTGTCTGCTGCAGCTGACCATGTGAAGTTAGTAGGATTTAATTACTGCATTGAAAGACTGTTTTTAGGACACCTGTACGCTGTTAGCAAGGGGGTATGAAAAGCCTGTTGAGGAACTATAACTTAATATAGTTTATAGTTTAGAATGATTAATTGGTTTATATTTGTTCTCTCCCACTGTGCCAGAACAAGGCAGGGTGATTGTTTTATCTCTGACAGAACAGTTGTCTTGTCAGATCATAGATCATGAATGCTCATTAACTTTTATTATCTTTATGAAATGTTAGGTAGCAAAGCCTAGTTTTTGATGCTTGAAGATGTGTTGTGCATTTAATGTTGCAAAGCCATTAAAACCATAAACTGTGAAATGTAGCTTAATGACTTCTACTGTATATTCGTTCCATAGTCAGATTCGAAATGGAACGAGAAGGAGAAGGTGATTGGTCTGAATTTTCCAGAGACTTGGGGGCTTCCATGTGTACAGCAGAAAAACACTAGGACTGCCTCTGCTTTGGAAACTTGTGAACTTTTTATTTAGGAGTATAAACTGTAAACTAGTGTTTTAGTGTATTTGGACTGTTCTGAAGTCTGCTTTTGCTCTGCAGGTACAACTCAGTGGTGCCTCAGAAAAGCTTTGCTTTTCCTTTTTCAGGCCTGAGAGGAGGTGGAAGCTCCTTTCGTGACATCTAACTTGGGTGAATGGGAAGTAGATCAAAGAAGGAGTAGAAGACTGATAAGATAGCTTTTTAAAAGCTGTTTGAATAAAAAAAATAAACACCCTTATTTTTCTCTCGTGAAATGCAAAATACCAATATTCCTTAGGTGATCCTCTAAGTCTGAATGTGAAGGTGGTTTTCCAGTAATGCTTGTGTGGCATTGCACAGGAATCGGGTGTAAAAGCTGAACCAAGCGATTTGTTCCTTTTGTACACGTTGTGGGTTGATCTTTCCGAAGGAAAGTATTGCAATTCTGCTCCCTGGACACAAGAGGTCCTTTGTTGTTCAGGCAATGGGAATCTTTTGGTGGCACTGGTCTGCTTTCATTCCTCCCAGTGCCCTCTGCCAACCAGGTGTCCATGGCTGAAAAGTAGAACCCAAAGTTCACTCAATGGCCAAGACTTAAATTTTATTTTTTTTTTTTTACTTGCTTGAGTCTAAACAGCAGAGGTGATGAATGATCCCTATGGGATGAACTGGTTTTGTAACAACACTGGTTTAGTTCTTTGTTACTCTTTGCTGCTCTTAGTAGTATTTAAATACAGTTGCTGAATTCTGTGTTCTTGGTTCAGTAGAGTCCCTAGGTTTGGTTATGCTTGATTGTTGTCTAGAGTAACCTTGGAATTCTTTGCAGTGGAACATTCATAATTGCTTGTCAGCAAATCTTGACAATAAGCAAATTCCTCAATTTTTCCACATTTCTTCTAGAATTAAGAAGCCCCTCAACATCATAACCAGAAGTCTCAGTATGAGCACTCAGTCACCATTTTAAGGACCCTGTAAATAACTGCTTATAATAAAATATTCTATTAAATACATGTTTCGGGCACTTACAAAAATACTACAAGATAGTGAAAAAGCACTATAGTGTATCCCATTTTCTAATACTATTTTTGTGATGATAATATCAAAAAGTCTGATGAATTTGCAAACAAAATTTTTTTGGGAGGGACTTTTATGAAGAAGGCAGGCAGCTGCTGAATTAAGAAATGCCTTATCTTAGTAGCTTGTTCAGGTTGTAACATCATCAGTCTCCAGAACAGACAAATCTTTACCTCAAATGGTTTATGATCTGTAAAAATAAGGGTATTTTCCTGTGATCCTTTTTTCCCCCTTCCCAAGTTCCCATTTTGCTTCTATATCTTAGCTTTTTTGGGATATAGTTTTCACCTGGGGAAAAAAGGCAGAAGAGGAGGAGTGCTTCCTGGGCTACTGATGGGGGAAGCAGATGAGAAAAGCGAGCTCAAGTACAGTAATGCTGGTAGTTTAAGGAAGGAGTCAGATGCCTGGTGTTTGCCTACTGCTGGCAGGCCACAGTGCAAAGCAGGACTACTTTGAGGTTTGTTTTCTCTCTTTTTTTCCCCATGTTGCATACTTCTCTTTTTATGTCTGTATAACAGAAGTTGTTGGTCCATGACAGGTGTCAACCTCAAGTTTCTTGATTAATAGCAGAGGTGCAAGAACAAGAGGACAGGGTAGCTTGTAGAAGAAACCTGAGATGGTGTCAGTACATCATCCAGAGAAACAGCTGCTCTTTGCCAGGGAACCCTTACATGGTTTAATGCCTACAAACTATTCTTCTGCAAGATTGTTTCCTAGGAGCTGCTTTCCTTTTTTTACAGAAAGTCTTTCTGTAGTGGGTACTTTAGGAAGCCAAATAGCTGCAGTATTGGTTTGAACATAGTTCTTTATTGACTGCTGTTCCGATATCCTCTGTTCCAGGCAGTAAGTAATCAGTTCCCTTTGTTTCCCTTGAAATCGGGAAACAAAGATGATACTATGTCTATGGTATTTTTTCCTGTGTGTTAGAAGGAATTTTTGAGGAAAAACAGCTGATTAATTAACAGAATAATAAACTATGGAAAGGGGAAGTAGGTGACCCTCTCAATTGTTATCAGGTAGGCTTAGTGATCTGTGTTTAGCACCTTCTATCTGTGCCACAAGCTTTTGGAATGTGATGCAGATGTTGAAGAGTGAAGAATAAGAAGCTGTTTCCCTATTTTCCAGGACAGCTTTTCAGATTTTGAAAGCTAGTTTTTTTTTTTTCTTTATAGTTTCTACGCTATATTACATATAATATAAAGCAAAAATATTTAAATATGAACCAATATGTGTTAAATGTATGCATTACATAAACTCAAAGAAATTGTATTTATTTTTAAAATATATATAAATATTATTAGCACTACTATAGTAAAATGCTACAAACTGAAATATTTTAGGCTGTAGTGATTTTGTTTTCCTCAATGCTATTAACTGGATTATTTTTATATAGATAAAGTAGATTTTCAAGTTGAGCCTTATAGGTGGGGATTCTGCGTATATGTTTGTTTTCCTTACCTTCATTTTGAAATAGTGGGTGGGTTTTTAACTACACTGTTGAAATTATGGGCCAGTAGTTTGTAGGTGCAGCAGTTACTAAGAATTTTTTAGCATGTCCATAGAAGATTGTTCTTCCAAATAAGAAGTAAAATTGGCTAACTACTAAACTGATTCTAGGAACCAAAGCTTTACATCTACTAGATTAAACTTCCTTGGGGATTCTTGAGTTGTAAAGATAAGTGTTTTTCAAGTATGAACATCTGTTTATACCCATACTGACTATAGATAATTGTACAGCTGGTAGACTAGAAACTATGGTGTATGTTTTATAGACACACTTGTCAATTCAACAAGCTTTTTTACTCTCTAAGGACATAGCAGTGTTAATATACTTCTGTGAGATTTCTGTAGCTTAGAGGCATTGGAATCAAACCACATCAGTAATCTTATACTAGCTTTCCTTGCTTTCTCTTATACTTGGTTTCATTTGAAAATAGCTTTATAAAGTTAGGTAGGTTAAACATTTCTAATTGTGTGTAAAAACCAGTATTTCTAGTTGCAGTAATAAAAATTTTCATGTAATTCATACAAATAGAATAAATTCATAAAATCTGAACTAAAATAGAATGAGTTTCCTGCGCACCTTTAGTATGGGTTTAAAAAATAGCATTATTACATGTCTTTCCATACATGGCATATAATTTATTTGGAGCATGTTAGTTTTAAAATATTCAGTATGTTTAAATGCTACAGACAGGCTCAAAACACCAATAAGAGAGGCTGCAATGGTCCATTGAAATATTTCTCCTGAAATCAGTTTCTTCCATCCATTTTGTTCTCTTCATGTCATTGCTTAATGTACATCAATAAATTTTCTTTTACAACAGAACCCTTCCAATTTTTTTTACCCAGATTTTTCTGGACCATATTCTGTAAATGTAAGGAATTTGATAGGAATAGCAAATAATATCCTTGAATGTATATTAATTGCTTTTCCATGGGAAAGTGTTGCTTTTTTTTTTTTTTTTGTTGTGTTGTTTTTGTTTTTTTTTTCTCCCAAGTTATTTTAATATGATTAGAAACTGGTTAACACCAAAAAGTGTAGAAATTTAGGAGTGCAAGCACTGTGAAGGCATGGGTTCCTGAGCCTGCTGGTTGCAGTTGTATATATTTGCTGCATTAAGTGCTTGTGACATTCTGTGCCAAGGGTTCATCTATTGAGTTTCATACAGTGCTGAGTGATTCATCGGGATTATTAGGATTCTCCTGGGATAGCTTCACTGTACTGATTGCCTCTGACAGATCAGTTTGCTTAGATCAAAAAGCAATTGTTGCCGTCTAGTTAAATTTATAACCTCTGATAAAAGGAAACTGAACCCTAATGCTGTCCAGTATATAAAACAACCTTGGTCTACAAATTATATGAATACTTGAAGAGTAGTACTAGTTTATATGCGCCTTGGCAAATATTTCACAGGTATGTAATACATAGTTTGTCTATGCTAATAAGTTTATTCTGAACTATTTAGGTGAGTCTATAAACATTATTTTAGATTAATTTTTCTAATTGCTATCTTTGTGGAAATAGTGATGAAGCTATTGATTGGTATTTGGATGCCTGTGGATGCTACAGCAGTATGACTTTTAGATATACGCCACCTGGAAGACAGAATTATACTATTGGGAGTCTAAATTCCATAATAAATTAAGCCTGGTGAGGTAGCCCAGAGACAACTACCACACTTTACCCAATTTGTGGCATATATTAGTGATGCTTTTGGCATAAGACATGAGAGAAAAGAGAAAATAAATGGTAGAAGCACTATTATGAAATCAAAAAGTATCTTCAGAGAAGAGGTAAGTAATGTCCTGAATGTAAATGTGGAATAACAGATGTGTTCTCAACAACAGATATGGCATTCATCTGGCAGGTGGAAAAAATACCTAGGCCTCCTCACAATGTCATCTGTTCTTCATCCCCACCTTGTCTGTAGGCTGCTGCCTGCTGTCTCAGACTGGGAAGACTGGTTGGGCTTGGCAGGCCTAGAGGAGGGCTGGTGGAGATGGTGAATTTCCTTTTTCACATTTGATGCTAGTTCAGAATGAGTCTTTCGAAGATTCATAATTTTGATACCTTTTTCATCTACCTATGCCTTAAGGTAGATTTTCTTGTTTGTATTTGCTAAAGCAAGTTAAGCTTCTGCTGAAAGAGCACCACTTCAGATTGTATTTGAGAAGGGCTCCATTCTGTAGAGGTAAGATGCTCTCCATTAAGCACAACGGCATGAATAATTGCTAAAAGTTGTCTCTAATGTGAGAAAATTCCAAATGTAAACTTTGCAGGCAGGACACATGGGGCTTAATCATCATACCTGTACTTTTGGTCCTTAGTGCATTGGCATAATTTTGAAATGCATCGTACTTATGTTGCCTGTTCATCTTGGAAATTGTGTGTGCACCTTAAACAGTTCTGAATTTACCTCTGATGTTGCCTTTCTTGCTAACAAAGAACTGTTCTGACTTGACTTGGATGTACTTCACACACAAAGCTTGTAAATCCAGTTGACTGCAATTCAAGTGGATGCTACTTTCTTTAGGTTTGGGGTTCTTGTGGAAGTGTTTTCATTTTAGTGTATTGAGAATCTCCATCTCCAGTCTTGGCTGGATTGTGTCAGTTTAATTACTGTCTTAGACCAGGCAGACATGATCACAGTCTTTGCTATTCATTACAGTTTGTTTCTGTGTATTTGGTGATTTCCTGTGTCTTCATTCATACTGTTACCAGAAAAATGGACTAAAATAATGGAAATGTTTGAGTGAGTGTGATAATGATTAATGTAAAGCCATGCTTTCTGCAAGTTGTATTAATATTTTGATTTAAACTGTTCTCTAGACCAGCTATGTGTTAATTACAGTTCATAGCTCTGTGTACTTTGTGTATGCATATGTAAAGCCTGAAGAAAGTATTTTCTGTACTGTTTTTCACAGAAAGTAGTGTCACTCCCCCCTCACCCCCCACCCCAGCTGTGTCTTGTACTGCTGGACTATAGGTTTTGCTTCTGCGTCTCTCTCTAGTACCAAGCTTTTCTGTTACTCAGTCTTGACTGGTTTGATGTGAGTTCACCAGGGGCTTTTCCTCTGTCTTGTATCTTTGTGTTTAACAGCCAGCAAAGTTCAGCAGACACACAGATTACACAGAGGCTGCTGAGGCTCACGTTTGATGTCTACCTCTGCTGGTGACCTCCTTTGTAACCTTAGTAAAGCACTTAAGTGTCTCTCAGCGTAGGCCCATGCTATTATAGTTAAACTGTAAACTCCTGAGGAAAGCAGACATGCTTTGTGTGCCATTGTGGTGCTTCACAGAACAAATGATTTTGGCAGGGACATCTGGAAGTGTCAAGATTTAATGTCTGTATTTTTATCCAGGGTTTAATTCTGGTGACCATTACTTCAAGACAGCCCTTGAGTGTGGCCCCAGGAGTCTATTTCCTCTTCTGTCTTGCCATCCCGCTGAGCTCTTCTGCAAGCTGGAGGAAACCAGGGTGAACGGCTGCCATAAACAAGCAGTTAGGGAACCTTTGTATCTTGAAAATGCTGGTCAGTGCTCACTGGTCACAGATTTTGAAAATGGTGATGAAGTTGTACAGAAGCCAAGCACACAGTTAAACAGCCAAAAACTCTCCAAGGTTTCCTTCTGCTTCAGGTGTCTTGTCCTCCCCTGTCATCTTGACTACATGCTGGGTAATGTGTGGGGTGACAGATTCATTCCCGTGATCTGTCTGGAAAGCAGTCATGTTCAGGAAGTAGTGAACTGGTGGGGATGTTTCATAGGACTGTTACTCAGGTGCTTTAACTTGCACTCATAATATCGTCTTCTCAAGAGCCTTCATTGCTTTGTTGCTGGAGGCTTTTATGTCCAGAAACTGGCAGCCTGAATGGAGAGGTTTTATAAAGGTGGAAAATCCCATGGTTTAATGCTACTTCCTTAACTTTCAAGTATGTTTCTAGTTGTTGCTTTCCAACTTCTGAAAAAGCTGGAAAGTTGCTTTTGAGTAGTAGGGTTTATCTTATGGGAAATCTTACTTTCTCCTAGCAGCAGAAATGAAATCAATTTTCAGAGGCCTTGATGTCAGTGTCATGCTCTTCTTGTTTGGGTCTCTTTCTGTATCCATTCGACAACACCTGGCAACTTCCGTATCAGGACTAGCCAGCTGAAGTTGAACCTACAGTTGAGCTTGTGTCAATACTACATTTTCACTGTATGTACAAGCTCTCACTAGTATAATCTGTATTTAAGAATGCATTCTTGTCTTTCTTACATACATACTCAGACACTCAATCTATAATGTCCCTTCCATATATGGTAAAGACCAATACTTGTATTCAGCAGGTCTGGGGAACCTTCCAGTATCTGAAGGGGGGCTATTAGGGATGCTGAGGGGGGACTCTTAATTAGGGATTATAGTGACAGGACAAGGGGTAACAGGTTCAAACTTACACAGGGGAGGTTTTGATTGGATATAAGGAAGAAATTCTTCACTGTAAGGATGATGAGGCACTGGAATGGGTTGTCCAGGGAAGTTGTGAATGTTCCATTGCTGGTGGTGTTCAAGGCCAGGTTGGACAGGGCCTTGGGTGGCATGGTTTAGTGTGAGGTGTCCCTGCCCACGGCAGGGGTGTTGGAACTAGATGATCTTAAGGTCCTTTCCAGCCCTGACTATTCTGTTATTCTATGATTCTATTTTAACAGGTTTTGTCAAACTCCTGAACAATTTTTCCCCAGTACTGCGTTGGCATCTTGCATTAAAGCCTACTGTTAGCGTGATTGGTGTAGGTATGTGCCTCCTGCTTCTGCAAAAATTTTCCTGGAGGAGAGGTGAGTTGGGTGTTGGCGCTTACTGCAAAATGGAAAGCAGTTTCTGGACAGTGTAAAGATAAGTAAATGTTGTTCTGTCTTGCTCTGTGCTTTGTATCTTTCTAAGATATACACAGGTGCATACAAGGGAAAACTCCAACCCAGTATTTGAAGCAGGCAGCACTTTAAAGGAGAGGAAAAAGAAAAAGTTGGGGAGCAAGGATGGGGAGTTTGTTTTCCAGAAATGTGTCAGTCTCTTCATTCAGGGTGCTGTTCTGCAGCTCTACAGAGATGCTGTTTGTTTTGATTTTAACGTACCTTATTTTCCTGTGACTGTGTTATATCAGATCTTTACATTTAATTCCGCCCTTGTCTTCAAACAAATCAGACTTCACAGCTTAAGGAAGGCTTCAAAACATGTCTTGGTAAAGGCAAGGATAGAAAGCAGTAAATCAGCAAAGAATCTGCAAGGTCTGAAGATTTCTAGTTTTGAAGGCAACATATCGGTAGTGATATATGGCAACCATCAACTTCAACCAGTCCTAAAAAAAGCAGTGTGAAGTATAAATCTATCTAAAATACTTCCATTAGTTTTGCTGCCTTAGGATAACACCTACTCTGATCCTGGACAATAAAGCTGTGCTAGTTCAGTATGTCTGAACCTGCTTAAGCAAAGGAACTTTATTATTTGAGATTTCAGATATTTGTATTTCCCTGGGTGTGACACATGGATCGGCATCACAGGAGGCAAGATTAAAATCAGGAAATACAGGCAGCATGCATGTAGGTGCTATAACCTCTCTATCTCTGATTATAGCACATGAAATTTAGACTATGATCTTGGAGTACCAGATCTGGAAGTGTGCAGGGCTACTTGTGGGGCACCTGCTTTTGCAGATACTTGTGTTTTCTTTTTGACTGCAGGAGAGTTAACACTTTGGTTGCAGCTTGCTTCACAAGTGAGATCATCTTGACAGCCATACCATCAAATATTATTAAACATTGTTACTTCAGAGTCTTAAGTTGGGGGTTTGGCATATGAAGTAACATCAGAAAGTAAGCATCTGGTTTTGTTTTGCAGCGCGCTTCATGCAATGAATGAATCAGTATCATCAAGCAATGGAAATGCATTTAAGTGCAATTATCTTGAATTATTTGTTGTTGTATTTCCCTTGTCAATGGTAGAATGCTTTGATTTCCATCTTTGCAGGATACCAAGCTTTAAATCTGTTGAAGGCCAAATTAAGTGTTGGCCGTCCTGTTCATCAGGCTTTTGTAACTTCGTGGATAAAGAGATGTCTCTATTCAGAACCTTTTGCTGATATTCCAAAGGTGCGTGGCTTTTAACTTCTGGGAAAAGGCATAATTTCTATCAAGAGCTTGTTTAAGAAAATGGTCTTTTGCTTTTAAATTGGTATAAGAAGTTACTGGAATGGGAAGATCATACAGTATTCCTCTAATGAACAGTATGATAATTGATTCCTCATTCCTCTAATAAATTTAGCGTTTGTATGCTAGCCCTTTTTTAATACATTGCTGTCTATGGAAGGTGTGGGGTTGACCTTTGAATAACTTGCTTTGTCATTTCTTTCTGGTTTTGATGACTGCCCTTTCTAGTCACAGACTGCTACATTTATGCTCTGGGCAGAGGCTTATCTAACTCTTTAATGAATTCAGGCAATACAAAGGAGGACCCTTATCTTGAAGGAGCCTTTTACTCTCTTTAGATTCTCTTTCTCCGTGTGGAAGAGAACCTTGAAACCTAGCAGGGGGGCTGGAACTAGATGATCTCAAGGTCCTTTTCAACAATGTGATTCTATGAGAGTTAATATCTGCCCTACACTAAATATTTTTACATGTACTCTTGAGGAGTTCTTAAAATCCTGAATTGTGTACAAGCATATGCTTCTGCTGATATTGTTCTAAGACTGTATTTCCTCTTTTTTGTGGGGCCTTGGTTATGGCAGGAAAGGCCCCCGATTCTCTGATTCTCTATATCTTCTCTCTTGAGCAGTAGGATGCCTTTTGTTAATAGCTGAGATGTGACTTGGTACACATGGAGAACTGGATAGATCGGATAGATCATCTCTCAATTGTTTGAACTCCTTAGACAGATTTTCTGTAGCTGAAATGATGGAAGGGGCGAGATTGTCTTTGAACTCTGATTTTTTGAATCATTTCATCCACTTTTGGTGGTGCTATATCATTCCAGGTTATTGCTGCCAGTGAATGGGTACATGATGATGGTACATTCCGTGTAAATTTACACCACATGGGTCTTGTTCATTCAACTTCATCTGGACCTATGGGTGCATTCCTGGCATCCAGCCTGCGACTGATCATCTCTACAATGGCCAATTCCCTCAGAAACCCTGAGTCTCTAGGAAAACATCAGCATTTTGGGAAAGCATTTCTTCTGGTACCTAGGGCAAACTGTGGAAGAAGTTTCTGTGGAGACATGGCATGCAGAGGCTGGCCAATGAAGTGGATGTACTATTTGCTTTGGAGCTGGGGCTGCAAATGCCTCTCAAATGTGGGCAGTAAAACAGCTTTAGTTGAAAGAGGATAAAATTAATGTTCTGAGGGAGTACCCCAATGGGCAAACAAAGGTACCATGAAAACTGCTGAGGCTCCTTTGAATGCACGGTCGGGAGCATGCTCCTTTCATTACTAATGTTTTACAAAATCTGCAGGACAGCAGCTGCAATGCTACCATGAGGCTTGCCAGCCATTGAATGCATTCCCCTTTCCTTCCCCCAAAGCCTTCGTGGCTTCAGCCTCCCTTCTCTCTTCTTTGTTTCTCTTTCTTTTCTCTCTCCAGCCTGTTTCTCTATTGAATGGAAGAATGATCTTTGTCATGAAGAAAGCAAGCCAAAAATGAAGAGCTCTGTTTTTCCCTACATCAAGTCTTATTTAGTTCCTGCCACCAAAAGTAGTCAGGAATCGGAGAGATATTCTTCACCATAGCTGCCTCAGCTTGCTGTTATTTGTTGTTTTGTGTGTGTATGAGGCTGCTCTACTTGGAAATATGCGCGTGTCCATATGAACCTTTGGAAATGTTTATAATAAATTTTTCTTACATATAAAACTTTCATAACTATTTCATGTGTTCATCATCAACTCTAATTATGAGGATAGATACTTTAAAATTTGGGACATATTAAAAAAGTGCAGTGAAACCAGAAGGCACTCTTAGACCATTGTCATGGATGTGAGAATAGGAAAGTTTAAAGCAAGTCAGTTCTGAACAGTTAATGAAGGTCAGCTTAGAAATAAACTTGAGGCAGCAGTTGCTTATGCTTTTCTTCATTCTTGCTGTACTCTTGGTTGTATCCAATCATTACACCATGTTCTCCAGCTGAACTTAAAAGGTAACAGCACCCCTCCCACCTCAGAGCCTGTCCCAGAATAAAAGCTTTGTGGTAAGGGTTCTGACTTTCACTTTGTGAGAAAAGTCTAATTACTGTAGAGGGGAAGTAAATCTATAGGAAACACAGGGCTTAAGGTTTTTTAAACGTAAATCGCATCTGAGTGAAAGTGAATCTGTCTTAGTCATCCAAAGCCTGATAAATCGATTCCTTTCTTTTGTACCACCTGGATTTGGGTTTGGCTGCAAAGCTGATGTGGATTGAGTGGTGCTGCCCATGCATGTGGCTTTGAGTGCTCTGCCTAATGCAAATACAAATATATTGATAGATAAGAGTTTTCTGTATTTACTGCTGTGTAACCATGCAGGTGGTACCTCTGATCTAAGCTCCTGACCAGTTACACTCAGTAAGATGGTGATGGTCAGCAGTAGGTAAGATTCAGAGAAGTCTGTGGCACAAGTTTATCTAAAATTTAATGAGACTGCAGTATTGTTCTTGAAAAGCAATGGCCATAAAATGTGTCAATACTGCAGTAGATCCCGCTGCCTCTTACTCCTCTCTACCCTGCAGCTCTATTGCTGGCCATAATATTGAGTTATTTTGTCACCTGTGGTTATTAATTTTAATTTTAAGCATAGTAAATTTGATGCAGAGACATTCAATTCCTGTAAATTTGTCTCACATGAAACAAAGGGGCACTAACTTTACATACTTGTATGCAAAGAGTATTTATTTCCATTAGAAATGGTAGAGGCTGCAGGTTAGGACACCTTAAGAGTAAGCATATGCACTAAGAATCCATAAGTATTTTGTTAGTGCCTGGAGATTATCTGACTTTAAAGGTTTTTTTAAAAAACCCAATTGCTGTAAAAAGGTAAATAAAAAAAGTTAACCATCAGCTGTCTCCTCACTTTCATTTAAAATCTTGCATTCAATTTCTTCTTTCTAGGTAACCAATTTTTGTTATTTTGGTCTAATGACTGGGTGTGGAAGAAAGTAACTACAGCTTTTATTTACTCAAATGCATTGTCAAAATCATAGGCTTCACACTTCCTATTAGAAGTTTAGAAAACATTTCTTGCTACATTGAAAGAGAGCAAAATTCAATTTAAAAATCTAATTTCCTACTAAGACACTTGATAACATGAGAGAGATTAATGGAACCTTATGACAGAAACTTGATTTAAAGCAGGAGACCAATACTGCTTTATCAGCCCATACCACGGGTGAATTAGTTCAAGAAATCTGTTTGAAGTTTGAGTTGTCTGTTAAAAAAGGCCTCTGAACATTTATTTGATCATTGCTGAGTACTGGCTACAGGCTTGTCTATCTGACAACACAGGAACAAGCCACACAGCAGCCTTGCTTATTTTACACTAGCATGTTTTTTCTTATTCCTTGTTGCCCTGCAGGAAGATGGAATGCTTTGGAGGTCAGCTGTGGCTCAGGGGGATTATTTCTAATAAATCAAGCTAAAATTAAGAAACAGATTTTACGCTGATATTCTGATTTTATTGATATTGAGGACAAAAAAAATGCTCAAGCAGTGTTTTCAATTGGAGAAGTTCTATCCCAGTGCCTGCTATAAATCATATTTTTTATCAGCTAAAGAAGTCTCTTATTTTCTTTCCTCAGCATAGAAGTGTTTATCTTTGGAGCACATTAGAGCTGTTCAGAAGTTGGACCTGACAGATTGATAGATCCTAGATGTACACACCTAACAGGAAACTGAGAGCTAATTCCCTGGGGCCACAGCTGACCACTGGTCCATGTTGGCATTCCAGGTCTGCTTCTGAGATAAATTACATCAGTATCAAATAAGAAACAAGAAGTATCTGTGGAGTTCCATCCATTTATGTTCTTTGGCAGATGTGTTCTATGTCTGAAGTTACAGCTACCATATTAACTGGTAGTTCCTAGGATCCTCTATGCTTTATTCAGTGCAAAGAAGAAATAACACCATATGCATGCATAAACATGCATCTGCATACACAAAATACGTTTCTGTACATGCAAACACTTCTTCCTCCAGTGACTTTCAATTGTCTTGGGAAAATGTCTGAAGCAACTGTACTTGTAAGTTCAGCTAGTCCAAATTGAAGTCTGCATGATTTTGTAACTTTTAGGTTTTTACTTATAGAATTACAGCATCCAGAGTTTTATTTCTAAATCTCATTTTTTTTGAACATTTTTGCAATGCTGTATATGCAGATGAGTCTGTGGAGTTGACATTCTAGCACATATACTGGATGATTTTGAAAATGACACGTTGTTATTCTAAGCTTGTATTTGTTGCCTACAGTATGGTAATATGAAAAGGTACACTCTCAAATGCTGCACTGCAGAGGTAAACACAAATAGCGGTATTTTGTATGCACTATGTATGCAATGACAAGTGCTTAAAGAGTACCTTCGCTGAGTATCTCAATGAGCATCCTGGTTATTAGTACAGATGAGAATTAATGGTGAAGGGCCTGGTAAGGCATGTAAATATTGCTGATGTGAATATCTGCATTTCATAAAACCAGAAGATTGTGCCTGCAGTGTGCAGACAGCAGTGCACATTTGCGGACAGAAGATTGGCATTTACTTGCAAACAATTTAAAGCCTATTTGTGAGAGTCAAACAGGATATGGGAGTTATTTGAAGGAAGAGGGAAGGAAAAAGACCTCTCTGTTTCCAGGCTTTTCTGGCTGGAGTAGCTGGGCTTTGCTCCGTGTCTGCAGTGTGGGCACAAATTTCTGCTTATCCCAGTGGTGGGGTACCAGACCAGTATTAAAATCTGCAGCTTTTGGGGTCAGGACAGCAAGCTATTTAAAAGAGGCTGACTCCAGTAACAAAAGAAGAAAGCTAAAAAAGGATTGCTGAAAGTGAGCAAAGACCAAAGACCAGAACAAAAAAGGACAGTGACTTGAAAAAATATTGTCCTTGTTTGTTCTCATTTTAGGATTTCTGCAGACATTCTGATAGGTTTCAGCATGGGCTTAGACTACCTTCATAAGTTCAGTTGAAGAAGGCCCCAGTTTCTGAAGATTCTAAGGAGCAGGTGACAGCTATGTCCGTCTTGACAGGGTTGCCACATCTGTTCCTCTTGATGAGCTCATACCCAGACAGGCTTACCCAATATAAAGGGCAAACAGAAAAAGCTCTGTTGCTTTGGGAAAGCTACTGTCAGTGGTGACGTTACTTTGTGAACTGCTGAGATTTCCTCTGTGCTTGGTTCTTAGGTCCTCTCCTTCCCCCATGTGCCATCAAGGAGACCAGTAGCCATCTGGTAAAAACTGTTTGTAAAGTTCATTGCTGTAATAAATGTCATTCTACAGGAATATTAACAGGCTGTTGCCCTACTGCATTACTGGTGTATTCACATTAGTATGCCTAAAACTGTCTGAATTTACTAATGGAAGTAAAAGGAAAATTAATCTTTTTCTGGCAGAAAGAACCTTAGCAAAAATACTGACTCTGGTGCTGCTGGGGGCACCCCTGACTTACTACGATACTCTCTGAATATTTTGTTTGCTGTGTAGGCAAAACCAGAAAACTACATGCTTTATGCTGCTTTCAGTCTTAATATTCAGGTCTAAAGGTATGTCCTTATCTGATCTTTTCTATAAGAAGCCATAAGATTTTTTTTAGGAACTAATTATTTCTGACCTATGAAAATACATTTTCCAGAAAGACTGCCAGTAAAGAGAATTGAAGTGTTGGGTATCCCACCTTTTTCTTTACAAATGAGCTTTAGTAGTCAACTGCCACACTATTTTAAAATCATAGAATCATAGAATAGTTAGGGTTGGAAAGGACCTTAAGATCATCTCTTATAACTTATGTATAAATGGAATTTATTTAGCTTCAACTGCTATCAGAGCTTGGCTTTTTCTATTCCATTCAATTAAATATTTCCCCTGTAAGGAGTGCTTTTCATGTCCATGGCACTTGGACACCACGGTCAACATTTTTCTTGCTTCTGATTAATTCTTGATGCTTAACTTGTTCAATTTCCGTGCTCGGTATTGGGGAATACTCGTCAGTACTAGGGAAGAATATCAGTAGCCAAGAATACCAGATTTTACATCCGTTCTCTCTTCCTATCTGTCCTACAACACTCCCTTCAGACCTTATTTCACCCTCTCTAGTTTATAATTTTTTTTATTTTTTTTTCTTTACTTTTAGACTCTGGACATAGGAGTTATAGCAAGTGTTTGGCTATTGACTTTATAAAATCCATATGTAAGCAAAAAGACAGCATTTAACTTGCTATTCCAGTACTTAGATAATCATGAACTGTGATAGCATTGATACGTATATAGATAATCAGAACTTCTAATGAAAAATATTACAGAAGGAGAGTTTGTTTGCTTATTTTCTATAGAGACTCTCAATCAAATGTTTATGCAGGTATATATGCTGCACAGGAAACAAAAAGAATCTGAAGTCACCATGCATTTGCAGATTTATGATATCAGTGGGATTACAGAAATGCATTGGAGTAATTTGCATACTGGAGTGGATCTGGATCTAGTGAAGAGCAACAAGAAGGGCTTCTACAAATACACTGGCAACAAGAGAAAGATGGAAAACTGTAAAGCCTTGGCTCAGCAGAGCACGGGACCTAGGGACAAAGGACATGGAAAATGCTGAGATATTCAATACTTTTTTTGCTTCAGTTTTTACTTCACAAGTTTGCTTTGAGGCCTCCCATGTCTCTGAGTCCAGTGGTGGAGACTGGGAGAGTGATGCTTGACTTATTGGAAAGCTGAATAGAGTTAAGAAGCATTTAAGTCAACAGGACATATACAAATCTGAGGAACTACGTGGGCTGCATCTGAGGGTTGATTGATGCAATCGCAAGACCTCTATCATCTTGGAAATGTCATGGCAGTTGGTATAGAGAAAAAAAAATGGCCTGTGTCATGGCCATTCTCAGGAAGAGCAAGGAGAAGCACCCAGGGAGCTATTGGCCTATCAGCTTGTCATGGATTCAGCAGCAGCAGTCATTTTTTTTCTTTTTTGTAGTAGCTGGTGCAGCACTGTGATTTTGATTTTGGGCCTAGGATCAGCGCTGATAACACCAGTGTTTATAGTTACTGCTTGGCAATGTTTAGGCTGGCCAAGGACTTTCTGAGTCTCAAGCTCTGCCAGGGAGGAGGGGGAAGCTGAGAGAAGGCTGGGAGGAAGCAGAGACAGGACACCTGACCCAAACTGACCAAAGAGGTATTCCATACCACAGCACGTCATGTCCAG
>JASSUY010006807.1:2923-15493 GCA_032466535.1 Forpus xanthops | reverse complement strand
TAGCTTCCCGCACAACATCCCTGTATTCTTCCCAGGCCGCCTGTCCTTGCTTCCACCTTTTATAAGTCTCTTTTTTTCCTTCGAATTTTCCTCAGCAGGTCCTTGTCCATCCAAGGAGGCCTCCTGGCCTTCCTGCAGTACTTCCATAAATGCCAATAAATGATGGCTATTATGACACATATAATAAATACCAATAAGTAAGGGTTTGTTTTGGTCACCATTACCTGCTTGATCGAAGATTACAGAAATGATACTTTGTTCATATAGGAAGCTTAAATAGACTTTTAACACATAAAGGATAGAATTTAGATATATTGCATCTTGAAATACTTGAAATAGTTTTTTGAAATTAAATTCAAGATAGCACTGATGGCATATTACCCTATAGTACTTTCTTTTGTTTAATGCCTTTCTTCATTTTACATATTTTTCTTTTTTTTCATCAAATCTATCTTTTGATAATGTGATTTGCAGGAAATGAAGAAGAAGGCACTACAAATGAAGTACTTTTAAACAAACTATAATTAATTTCATGTGTAAATGCATTGACTAAGTTTGGGTTTTCAATTAGATAACTAATTATGTTGAAAATGGCATAGCATATTTAAATAGATGCTGGTGCCTCTGGCTCATCCAGTTCTCTCTAGGCTGTTATTTAAGTATGCAACTATTCTCCTGCTGTTAGGTATCACCTGTTATAGTTTAAAAGCATGGCTGCATGCCTAACTAGACATATGATAGGGATGCTTGCATATGCAAAATATAAAAACTTTGCATTGATTTAAGGTGTATTCTTCAACTTCACAGAAAAGCTGTCTGTCAAATGCATTATTGCAGCTTTTGTTAACAAAATAAAGTTTTCGTCATTATATGCTATGGAATTCAAACTGTGTTTTCCTGCATAATGTCTAGCAGATATCTATTTAGCCCCCTAATAATTATTCTTTCAACTACTTATTTAAACATAGCTCCAACCTCATACAGACTTTCAAAGCAAGTGTTTACGGAAATAAGTTTAACCTTCCTTAACAGGAAGTTTTTAAGAAAGAGGATAGACAATTAACTCTAAAATAACATAGGTCCAGCCTCACTGCAAAAGGAAGAATGAAAATCATGTGACCTAGCATATGTGTATTAATCATATCACCAGTTTCTTAGACCTTTTTGAGATGTCTAGATACATTTTACATGTGATGTGAGCAATGCCATTCTTCTTTTATTTGATTTCTGGCTTATAAGACACAAGGACCATATTTCTGGTAAAGAATATTAGAGTTGTCAGAAGAATCAGAATGAAAGGTAACTTCAGGATTTTCAAAGAAGAATTTTGTATATTAATGGACAGATAAACTGAATTCTAAATAATAAATATCCCTCTTGATAACCATTTCTTTGATCAGTCTCCAGATGAGAAGTTAAAACGTACAATTCTAAAATACTGACTATTCACATATGTGAATTATTCCCATGAAGATGCGCAGTATTGATTCTATCAATACAGTACATTTTATTTTGATTGTTTTATGAAAAGTATAAATTAAGTACTCAAATATTTTTTTAACTACGTTGAGGAGAGAAACTGAGGACAATATTTAGATTTTAAAATTGGTTTGCTGATTATATCAGAGTACCTTATATATAAAAGTATAAAAATACTTAAAGAGCTAGCATAACCTTTATCAATTTGCAGCCAGTGCTGGAATGCTAAACACCAGATAGATACATGTTCCTTTATGTATAACACAGACTTCTTTATGAAATCACTGCTAAGTTAACAAGCTTTCTGAAAAGTCTTCAAGTTTATCAGTCTGGTGAAACATCAAAAGCTAGTGCAGATAATACTGGGCAGAACATAGACACCTCAGTAAGTATGAATAATTACATCATATGAGTACAATTAAGATGCAATGAAAATCAATTAATATTGTTACATACTTATGTTGTTAAATGCAGCCAGAGAGTCTTAAAATTGAACTCGTTCTGCATACTTCCTCCCCACCTCTCAGAAATGGTTCCAGAGCAGTTCTTTTGGCTGCTGGTGTACAGTAGAAAGAAAAAAAAAATTCATAAATCATACTGACAAAAAAAATCAGCCCCAGTTGCTACTTAATGAGGCTTTAATCTATTTTGAACAGTGGGTTTTTTTTTGTTAGTTTTATTTTGTTTAATATAGTTTCCTTTTCCTAAAATTACTATATAAAAAAGGGAATACAGTTAGAAAAAGAGCATGTCTTCTGTGTGGTCTTTAAGGGAAGCAGAGGTTGGAACATTCATTTCAAATATGAATACTTTTAATAAATCTCTTCTGAGCTCAACCCATAGAATTGGATTATCACAGAATCACAATGATGGGTGAGGTTGGGAAGGACCTCTGGAGATCGTCTAGTCCAGCTTCCCTGCTCAAGTAGGGTCAGTTGCAGTAGCTCACCCATCCCCATAAACAGAGAATTATTTGTGGAGCAGCCATGCTGTCCTGAGAGAATGAACAATTAATAAAATCTCTACAAATTTTGAGGTGCACGAGCTGGGCACAGTCCTTTGGGTTATGAAATAAGAAAGAGAAATCCAAGAGTGAGATGTGTTGGACGGGGGAAAGTTGGAGTGAGATGACTCCCTTTCCCCCTCACCCCCCACCTGCCAAGGCTCAGGTATCTGGGTTTAAGAAATTACTGTTGAAACAATGTTAATTTTATATCTCATTTATATTTATTGAATATTTGGTATTGTACTTGGCACCACCATAGAGAAGACTAGTCAATATGTTTCTAATTACTTTTCCAGCAAATTTCATAATGTTATGACTGAACTATGGAAACCAAAGTTTATCAAGCTAGTTCTCCTCCCAGAATGAGTCCAGCGCTACTTAGTGCTGCATTTTACTTTTTTTTTTAATAGAGTATTGTATGCATATATATTCCAGAAAATAAGTATATTGTTTTCATAGGATAAAACAAAATATACCAGAACTTGATTAAAATGCATTGAATTTAGAAAAAGGTTAACCAAGACTTATTTTTGACTACTGTTTCTGTGGGAAATTTTGCTCAATAGTACTTTCAGAAGATAATTCTATTTAACTCTCAATTTACTTGAAGTCTTCCAATTGCATTTTAGAGGGAAAGAAATTACCGTTGTTCCTTTAATTCCTCCTTTCTGCATCTTTTGGTAGAAATACATGCTGGAAAAATTACTAATTTAGCCCTTTTTTATATATTATTTTGGTATTTGCAAATACTGCTGCTAGAGATTCATCCTTAACTGTATGATGAGTTTGCTAGAAATGGTAAAACATTTTTACAGGGAAAAATCACATAAACTTCAGTATGTTATAATGAATTTTCTGCTAAAAAGCCTAAATTGGTTTGGCTTCATAAATGAGTCTCTCATGATTGACTAGCTTCATATTCATTGTGTCAGCTGCAATTTAAGAATTATTAAGTCTGACCTAGATTTCATTGGTGTACAGGTTTATCTACTCAGTTATTTTTTTGTGTGTGTATGTGCTTTATCTCTCACCAACTTCTGCTTTTAAGTTAGTGATTTGAAAACTCTAAGACCAGCCCAACAATGAGAATTACTCTTTGTAAAAGTTTTTTTTTGTACATTTTTTCTTTGCACTGCATCCTTTTTTGAAAACAGTTATCTGAGTATAAACAGCATAAAAGTAGTGTTTTAACATACTCTGGCATCATGCTTCATTTGTCTACTACAGCAGCAGTCACCAAGGGAAGTCAGTTCTTTATCCCTCATCCTACTACATGCAGAGAAGACAAAGTGAGATTAAGAGTGAAATAAAATGGGATTCAGTTAAAGCACGAACCTTCTGATAACAATTGGGAGACAGAAGGAAGTTGTTAGAAGTTCATCTACTGACACTCTGAAAAGAGAGCAATGCTTTTGCCGGAAGGACGTTACATTGCTTCCTGTTTTGAACCTGTATTCTAAACTTCCATTCTAAAATGGAAGATTTTGCATTTAGCATCTTGATGAACAAAACTGGTATTTCATTGTTTTTCTTAATACAGAATTAGATTTGATTAATGCTGAAAAAAATGCTCTCTCATTGATTTTTTTTCAGTGTTGTCTGGAGTTCTATTCAACTGAAAAGCACTGACTGGATAGTCCTGAAGTCTGATATATGCTCTGTTAGCGCAAACCCAACTTTGTGCAAGATAAGAGTTTATATATGCGCTCATTCTCTTTTCAAGAGGTGACCTTCTGCTAATACTCATCCTCTGAGGCTCAGTTCTATTCTCATATTTAATTGTCCATCACTCAGTCTTCCTTTCTCTTCCTATCTAATAGATTTTAAATGATAAAAAAGTGCCAGAACATTTTTTTATAAAGCTTTCAATTATGTTCATCACATCTTTTGAAAAAATTAAGCACCATATGTATCTCAAGCCTTTACTTAATTTAGTTAATGAACTTTGAAGTGTTTTTTAGTTATGGGAGCACTTTTTATTGAAAAGCATCTTTAATTTTTTTCATTTCCTCTGCTGGAAATTGTAGTCATGAAAAAGAAATGAAGCTAGAAGAATGGTCTAATCAGTTTTCCTGCAAAGAGAGATTCTGTATTCTAACAAATATTTGTCTTATTCTTCTGAACCTTTCTGAAAGCTATCCTACAACCTCCCTAGAAAGACTATTCCAGTGCTTTGCTTTCTCTGTATCCAGTATATTTTTCATAGTAACTCATAATATTGTTATATTAGTGAACATTAAGCATTATTTTATTTTGCTTCTGTAGTTATTGAAAAAAAATTGATCATTGTTCCTTCTAAACAACTCTGTGTAGCACTGTGGTTTTTATGTGCTGCTTCTTGCGCTTAGGCTAATTTTTCCAGACTAAGAAAGCTGAGGACTTTCTATATTTCCTGTCAGATCTTATTTATCACAGAATTACAATACTGCATCAGTAGGGGAATCTGAAGAGAAGGCAGGTGCATGGGGATATGCATAGGGATACTTCTCCAAAATATTCTCCTAGCTCTGAGCAATATCTTGAGGCATGTCTTTGAATAAACATTTCACTAGGCTTTTCTTCCACAAGTTTGATCACTTTTCAAACCCTTTGAAACTTGTACTATCCACAGCAACCTGTGCAAGCAGTTCCGAAGCTTCCCTGTGCACTCTTTAAAGAACCAATCAGTTTTGAGCTTACCAACCGCCTTTTATTTGATGTTCCTTACATTGTGTATTAGGAAAATAGTTCCCTATTTACCTTCTCTGTCACACCTGTGTTGTGTCTCCTTCCTAATTTCTTCCATACAACAAAAAATATATTCTGAGACTGGTAGAATGTTTGAGAGACACCCTGTTCCTATCACAACCATTGATTAAGGAGTTAAAATTTCCTGCTCCAATTACCCTTCCTTTTGAGAGCTGCTTCTAAAAAATCACAAGTCTACCTCCTATATTTGATATGCAAAATTATAAAATAGGTTTCCAAGATAGATGCAATGAATGGTAATTCATCTGAATATGTCTCCTTTGATAGTAATGGGTTTAGAATAGGTTTGTAACCTTTAAATATAGCTAAGTGAAATCCCAGTTAATGGTTTATGCAGTATCTAACAATGGGACTCTAATCTTGATTCCTGCTTTTAACATCTTAGAGAATAAGAATCATAGTGGAATCTAATTATTGTGAGGGTGATGAACCTTCCAGTAAGATATTACCTAATAATAATCTTTGCAATAATAAAGGGTTTAGGGGGAGGATATTTACATAAGCCTTTTAAAAAACTCAAAATTTTAAAATATATTATAAGGCTATAATCTTCATAAAGTACACAGCAATCGAAATATTCAGTTAGTATTACATCTGCAGGCTAGCTATTGATACTACTGCTGATATTATGAACATAATTAAGGAAATAACCCTGACATATACTGAACAAATTAAAAAACAGATATGGATTTCAATGAAATAAAATGCATGTCAAGTACCATGGTGTAATGAAAAGTAAATGTGTTAAAGTGTATTTTGTATGTGCCAAATATATAATGTTCACCTTTCAGTCAGTTGTTACAAAATTTGAAGTGTTATAGCATTTCAGAAAGAGGCAGGCAAGTGCTGCAAAAAGCAGAGATATTGGTGCAACGTGACAAGATGAGTTGGAGTGTAATAGAATAAATTTTATCAATGGAGATGTACATCTGCAGTGCCTATACCACTTTTTTTTCCAAGTTTTCTAAGACAAAATATAAATTCAGAGGAGGTGGTTATGTTGAAAAACCTTGAATGGAGGCAAATATCACACGTGCATTTTTTTTAAAGCAGACTAGTGTTATGCAGAATAAATTAGTCTGGATACCCGTAGGATTTCTGAGAGTTGTATGTAAATCCCTAAACAACATTACAATTTAAACATTGACTTTCTAATTGTGAAAACTTTCTAATTCAAACACAGATTATGCACAAATATATTTCTACTGAAAGCTGTGCTATGGATCTCAACCTAGTGGCTCATAGCCTGGACTTATGAATCCAGTTCTCCCTGCTGTAGAACAGAGGACACCTTCCATTAAAGGGAGAAGATCAGAATATTTCAGACAGGGATTTGGAGTCCATAGTGTGATCTGGGAAGCTGAAGTGACTTGAGAAGTACCATTAAAAATCTTCTGTCTTTTCATTTTTCTCTTACTGTATGGCAGGAGGACTTTGAGCACAGGGCATAAGGAATATAGGTGCAGGGTCAAAGCTCAGGTAAGAGGTTCAGCACAGGCTCTATGGTGCTGGCTGGTGTGAAGCAGCTCAGTTTTTCCTTTGCTGATGCATAAGATACCAGGACTTTGGTGGTATGGAAGGGTAAGCACTCTTTGTGTAGTAAGGTGGAGTTTGGGTCTGAAGAAGTTGTATATGTATATGTCTGTAATGGTGATGTGATGAAGCAGGAGGCCAAACTTGTAAACAAAAAAGGAAAGGAAAAAAATAACATTTAATGGTAATGAAAAGCAAAGGTGAGAATTAATTCAATGTATTTGGACATAACATCAGGACAGTGAAATGTTGGTAATTTCCTTACAGTTATCCCACTGTTGTATACTGTTTCTTAAATAGTTCTTAGTATGTTGACCTAGAGATATGTCATATCCATATAATCAAAAGGAAACTGTATAATATGGACATTGGATTTCAAACAGCAAGCCTGATAGTCAGTCTGTGTGGGAAGTCAGGCAAATGAAGAAAGAATTTACTGCATCATGAGTAAGTGTTCAAGCAAATCGCAACAAAACAAACAAAAAAAAAAGGTGGTTTAAGTACTTAAGTTTTAAAAGTAAGTGTTAAAGAATTAAAAAGAAAGTTATCTAGATTTATCTAGACAGGAAAAGCAGCATGATCTAATAAAGCATTTAGCTGGAGCTGTGCTAAGAGCTGTGTTTGACTGGTTCATTGAGTATACAATAGAAAACTACAGATGCTGACACTTTAAAATACCGGTAAGTATGATCTACATCATAGTGTAGTCTTCTCAGCTTTTTGAATCTTTGATGTGTTTATCTGTGATTCAAGCAGTTTAAATGTTGGTGAGTTATGTGTAAAAGGAGTGGATATTTGAAGGTTGAAAGATTTGTATTATTGTCAGGAGGCACAAAGTGAAAAAATGTTAGCTCCCATTATTGATTTTAGGATAGTGTTAATTTTTAGCTTTTCAGTATTTCTAATCTATGGGTTTTTTTTTTTTCTAAAAACTCTATGCATTGTAAATATTATGGGAAAATAAAATCAATTTCATGTATAAACTTATTTCCTTGAAACCATTTGAGTTTTAATTTTATTCCTTTGCTCTATGTGTTTCATTGATCCAGGGGAATTAAAAGAAGTATCTCTTATGCCAGACACTGCTCAATTATATGTTTAAGAGTTCACCAAAGAGCACAACCTAAGGTCCTCTGCACTAATGTGTGTTTTGCATGCTCATTGAGTCTTCCAGGAGGATTTTTACTGAAGGCTATTTCCTATGTATGTCAGATGTGGCTGAAAGTATAAGGAGTTTTATAATTTTGATTTACCCACTACTTTAACCTCAACAATCATCATTTTCCTCTTAAGGTACATAAAACCCAAATAAATGAAAAAGAAGCCCAACATTTGGAGATTGACATTGCCTTCAGTTTTCAAAGGTGCTGAATAGAGTCATAGAAACATAGAATAGTTAGGGTTGGAAAGGACCTTAAGATCACCGAGTTCCAACCCCCCTGCCATGGGCAGGGACACCTCACACTACATCATGCCACCCGAGGCTCTGTCTAACACAGCCTTGAGCACTGACAGGGATGGAGCATTCACAACTTTCCTGGGCAACACATTCCAGTGCCTCTCCACCCTTACAGTAAAGAATTTCTTCCTCAGATCCAATCTAAACTTCCCCTGTTTAAGTTTGAAGCCACTACCCCTTGTCCTCTCACTACAGTCCCTAATGAAGAGTCCCTCCCCAGCATCCCTATAGCCTCCTTTCAGATACTGGAAGGTTGCTATGAGGTCTCCACACAGCCTTATCTTCTCCAGGCTGAACAGCCCCAACTCTCTCATCCTGTCTTCATACGGGAGGTGCTGCAGCCCCCTGATCATTCTCATGGTCCTCTTGACTTGTTCCAACAGTTCCATGTCTTTTTTATGTTGTGACACCAGAACTGCACACAATACTCCGAGTGTGATCTCATGAGGGCAGAGTAGGAGGGCAGAGTAGAAGGTCAGAATCACCTCCTTCAACCTGCTAATCGTGCTCCTTTTGTTGCAGCCCAGGATACAATTGGTTTTCTGGGCTGCGAGCACAAATTGCCAGCTCATGTTGAAGAGTACATAGTCAGGTCTTCTGAGAAACACTCACAGAGCTTTAAAAATTGAATAATCTTATTCATGTTAAAAAACTCACTGGTTTTTAATCATTATATGAAATTGTGAGGCGTCTATCTTTCTTCTTTATGTGTAGGAAACTATTTGGAGAGCTCTTTTAGTCCTAGAATACAAATTTAGGCCAAGGAATGCATAATTCTTGTGCATCACACAGCAGTGCTTAAATATAGGAATATATGTGTACTCAAATACGCATTTAGATGACTAGATAGAGAGTTCCTATCAGAGCTTACCAGACCTTCCTGATGCTTCTTGCATTGCCAATTGTATAGCACTCACAGGTAATAGAAAGGTGGCTACGCCCCATAAAAGCATCAACCAAAGTACAGAAATTCCATGTCAGCCTGTAAATGGCAAAGTAATGCAGATAGATCCATAAATTTTGACATGAAAACGTTTTCCATTAATGCTTACTCTTTGGACAGTATTTCCTCAAGATATGCCCAGTTATCATGTAAAATCTGAACTTCTATTTAGAGCTTTAGTAAATGTCTGACTTAAATTTTTAAAAGAACAGACAAGGGGTCGTTTACAGAAACCAGGCCAGCTGGTTCTTGAAGCATAAGAATGATCATGATTATATTATATATGGATTTATATTGTTAAGACGAACGATGGTAACATCACCAAAGAAATCATATAAAGCATATGAATCAGAAATGGAACAGAAGACTTACTTGGTTTTGTGATCTTTTGTTTTGTGGCTTTCTCTTGCTTGCTTGCTTTGTCTTGCTTTCTTACATTCATGCTTTTTCTTTTCTCTCTCTCTCCTTCTCTATTTAGCATAAGTGAGATCAGAATCAGATTTTCAGGGCACATATCTAAGCAATTTTATTTGGTGCAGTGATTTGGGATGAAATGATGGCCCCCACTGAAGCTGGCAGTAGAGCTTCCATTGACTTAGAAAAATGGTGAAAGTTCCCCTAGGGAACAGCAGTCTACCTCTTGTGAGGAAGTAGTCCAAAGAAGATTGGTGAAAAATTTATTGCAAAATACTGCATGAAAGTAGCACTGTATCTGACAGTACGTGTAGATAAATCAGAAAGTTTAATGTTATAGTTCCCATGGCAACATTAACTGTGCCACATTGCACACTTCTAATAAGGTGTCAGTTCTTTAAAAGCATGTAATGTGCAAAAATGTATTCAGTACGCAGTGTGTGAGAAGAAGGAGCTATATGGTCTATTATAACTTTGAGTTTCTTTATTGTATTGTATTTAAATCGTGAGGTACTTGTAAGCATTTTTCTACAGACTAATTGCTATCTTGGTTTCTTTTTATATCCCATATCCCATGACCTTTACTGCCATGAAGATAAGACAATAATCTAAAGAATGGTTTAAATTTTATGCTTATTCAGGTATCGATAGCTGATAAGAGTTTTGATAAGGTTGCATTTCATGGTAGTAACTTTTTTGATGAGAAAAAAAAAAATCCTAAAGTATTTTCTGACCAATAATAGGCCAGATGTAAATCTGTAAAGTCAGGAGAAATATGAACCAGTAATTTAAAAATGAGAAGATTGTCTATTTTGAGTCATAGCTTTGCAAGGAAGTTATATTATTGTGCAAGATTTAAGGCTTTTGCAGTAAAGATATTGCCTTCATATTTGTACATTGCTGAGCATTAGCTAACAATACTGAAAATAAATATAATATTTAGATGAAGAACTGAGTATCCTGTTTCTAGTCTAGGCATTTCTTCAGTTTATCATATCTTTTTTCTGTCATTTCTCTCTTTTAACCCTTCAATTAATATCTTGCATCAAAGAGGAATAAAAATGTAGAGCTGATATAAGGTAACGAAATATGAAAATCATACTCCTCTTGAGGTTTTCTTACTGAAATATATTAGCTATTAATAAGCAAAGTAGTCAAATATTTTTCTGATATTCTTTAGTGAAGCATTATCTGTGCAGAAAACACACAAGGACAAGGAGAAATTCTTCTTAGTTCTTCACTCCTGCTCCTACCAGGTTAGTAGGTCCAATTAAGTCCTGAAGAACCCTTTTTGTGGAATTCCAAATATGTACAGGAAACACTGTCATTTGCTAGACATTTGAGAAGAGAGGAAAACATCTCACTGAATTCAGTATTCTTCAACTCCAAATTTGTTCATAGATAGCTGTAACAGCACCATGGTTCATAGGAATGTACCTACTTAGGCTCCTACTTGTAGCAGGAGTATACAGCAGAGCATCTTCTTTGGTAAAGAGCAGCTGCTAAGGAGCAGCTCTTTGCTTACTGGCTTGTAAGGAATGGAGGTAAATAGTTCCCAAACTCTTTCTAGTTGTTAAGGAGCAAACTAATATCCTTTTCTTTCAATTCCATATTTTTTTGCAAAGCTATAGTCACAATGAAGATATGTCATTCCATATATTTTATTTTCTGAACCGGCTTTGCGACTTTTATCTCATCCATCTTCCAAACCTACAGCAGTCAGACCCACAGAGTGAGTATTGAGTTTCATAACAATTGCAAATACTTCAAATTGAAATATGAGAAAGATTTGTTATATTAAAAAAAGAAAAGGA
This sequence comes from Forpus xanthops, assembly GCA_032466535.1. Lineage (NCBI taxonomy): Eukaryota > Metazoa > Chordata > Aves > Psittaciformes > Psittacidae > Forpus > Forpus xanthops. Next base: position 4,097 of record JASSUY010006807.1, on the reverse strand, counting down.
AAACTTGATGTAATGGGAATCTATTGAAAACTAAGAATTGTAATTGTACCTTGTGTATCGTCTAAGTATCAACTGAATACAAAAGTTCTGTACCTCAGAATATTAGGTATTTGTCCATTCCTGGTACTGACCTGGTATTGTCTGTAAAATATAATTACTCTTACAATTAATCTACAGCTAGAAAGTTCACTCTGAACTATTAGATTTTCTTTGCTGCCATCTGTCTTCCTTAGGTTTTGTAATTTCTTTTTTCATGTGTAGAAGTGGCTATAAATGCTGATGCTAACATTATGGGCCCAGGAAATGTTCCCTTACTGGTAGCTTGTGCTGTGAATTAACCATTCTAGACTTTTAATAGTTTTAATTATTTTTTTCTCTTTGTTTAAAAGCTGTAATCCATTTTTTTGCACCGTAAGTCTATTTCCTGTTAAGTGTATCATGCACATGTCTGTATTGTTTCCTATTAGTCTCTGAACACAGAAATATCAAACAAGTTTGGAGTTCTAAATTCCTGCCCTGGCTCCAAATATTTCATTTTCCTACTATCTTCAGCCTGAAAAATCGAATGCTCCTGCCAGTTTAATGGTTTATCACCTGCCTTTTAGCTGTTGGTGCCTCTAATAATGTCTTCTCAGAGCTACTATATTTATTATCTGCAAGGTTGTCATTTTAGTGAAGCAGGTATGTGCAGCAGCAGAAAGCTGTGTTAACAGAAGAATCTGAAGGTAAAGAATATGCTTTAATGTGCTTTTCACAAAACAAATCTTTGCAACATAATGTATGGAACAGCTGCATCTCTGAGGTGTACAGGAATCTTTTGCTGATGGTTGTAAGTAAATGACATTCTATGAAGAGAGAAAAAGTGGCATGAAGCTTAAGATTATGGGTCCATAGAAGGGCTATATCAGTGTGAAACTGCTCAAGGTCTTGTGGTGTGTTCAGTCTGAATGGACACTGAGAATTTATTGGACTGACTCCACTCAACCATTATTGGGTGCATGCTGCCTCTAAAAGTATTTCCTAGGGTTGTTGAGAGCTTATAAGCCATTTGTGGAACAAGTCTAATATTTATTAGACTTACCCTCAAGGAAGTATAAAGGAAGGGGACAACCTTATATATGAGTAGTATAAAGACCTGGAGGAAAGCAAAAAATGGGGGGGGGGGGGGGGGGGG
>JASSUY010006806.1:0-30529 GCA_032466535.1 Forpus xanthops | reverse complement strand
GAAGGTGCGGGCAGCGGCGCTGCTCCCCGGGTCCGCCACCGCCCGCCATGGGGACCCCTCCGGCCCGGACGCGCTGCAGCCGCTGCCCGTGCGGACAGAGCCCTTCTCCAGCTTCGGGCAGGCGCTGCTCATCACTCTGCCCCGCGCCGAGCAGCGCCTCTCGCTGCAGATCGACTACGAAGCGGGTGAAGGGCCCGGGGTGAGCGGGGCGAAGGGGGGCACCCCCCATCCTGCCCGAGAGGGAGCCCCCCGTGGTGAGCCCCTGACCGCGGCCTCTGCTCTGCCCATAGGTGTGCTGGCTGGCACCCGAGCAGACGGCAGGGAAGCAGAAGCCCTTCATGTACACCCAAGGCCAGGCTGTCCTCAACAGGTCCTTCTTCCCCTGCTTTGACACCCCGTCTGTCAAATGCACCTACTCAGCCACTGTGAAGGTAAGAGGGGCCCCGGGGGTGAGCCCACACCCAGCGGAGCAGAACCCACCCTGAGTTTACTCACATGGGAGCCTGTTGGGATGCACTGAATCACTGCAGCATCACCTCGGCAGCCGTGCTGCTCCTCACGCTCTCCAGTCCTCCGGCACTGACACACAGTCATTCATGCAGGCTCCTGTTTTCCTCCTGTGTTCCTCTCCAGAGGAACACCAGCTGACCCCGGCGGGCCTCATGCTTCTGCAGCACGTGCTCTGTGCAATGGCTGCAAGCAGGCACACGTGCTGGTGTCCCACTTGAAGTTCTTCTCTCACAGCAGGAGGTAGTTGAAATAGTGCTTGATGCCCAAACACCAGCCAGGATCAACTCTGTGTAAACCTCTCTGCTCTCCTCTGCTGCATTTCAGAGCATCGCGGAGTCATGGATTGGGTTGGAAGGGACCTTAAAGCTCCTCCAGCTCCAACTCCCTGTGTCCAGCCTGGCCTTGAGCACTACCATTTGTCTAACTCCCCTTGACTACCTCAGAGACCCCCCGGGTTTGCCTTGTAGCAGCCTGAGGGCAGTGAGAGATCTGCTCTTGGTGTGTGTAGCAGTGTGGGGGGGGGCACAGCTGGAGGAGGGGGGTGACCAACTGCACCCAATGGTGTTTGAGCCCCAGAACTGAGTGATGCTGCTGCAGGGATGCAGCTGCGATCCCGAGTTGGAGCTCAGGGCATTGCTGCTCTGCCCACCACCTGCAGTGCCACAGACCTGGCCCCCTTCAGCGTGCTGGGATGCAGCAGACATGGCGGTGTGTCCAGTGGGGTAGCTGACGTCCCACTCCGTACGTTACAGATGTAATAGGTGTATTTATCTCCATGCACAGGTCCCTGAGGGTTTCGTGGCTCTGATGAGTGCCACAAGCCGGGAGAAGAAGGAAGACAACACCTTTGTCTTTGAGATGTCCCAGCCAATCCCCTCCTACCTGATCGCTCTGGCTGTTGGGGACATTGTGGCTGCTGACGTGGGCCCAAGGTATGTGGCTGTGGACTGAGCTCACCGAGCTGCACGGTGAAGCTCCTGGGCCTGTCCTGCACCGCTGGGCTCTGCAGAGTGTGACCCAGTGCTGTGTCCCCAGAGCTCAGCTCTGATGGGTGAGGGTGCTCCGTGCTCTTGGTGCCGGGCCCCTCAGCTCCCAGGGGGTCTCTGGCTCTGTTTCGGCCCTGTGTGTGTTGATAAGAGCGGTTCCCATACACAGAGGGCCTCACGTCTCTCCAAGGATGGGGTTTGTTCAGGTTCTACTGTCCCAGTCACCCTATAAAAGCCCTTTGACTTTCAGACAAGGAAAGGAATCAGAGCAGTTTGCACTATCAGTCTCATGAGCTTCCTTTATCAGCTCTTACTTTGCTGTGGAATAAACACGTGTGGGTTTTAGCTGAGGAAGCAATAGGGTGAAAGTCCACCCATGGTTACAAGTTCCTCTCTACACCCTTGGCCAGGAGCCGTGTCTGGGCCGAGCCCTGCCTGATTGAGGCTGCGAAGAAGGAGTACGATGGCGTGATCGAGGAGTTCCTGGCGGTTGGAGAGAAGCTCTTTGGACCTTATGTTTGGGGCAGGTATGGCTCTGCTCCCTAAGGACCTTGCTCCCGGCACCAGGGCGGGAGCATCACTTCATCATCCCATTGCATCCGCAGGAGGAGGTGGGTCTCACCAGTCCGTTTTCCCTCCCCTGGCAGGTATGACATCCTGTTCATGCCGCCCTCCTTCCCCTTTGGCGGGATGGAGAATCCCTGCCTCACCTTCGTGACACCGTGCCTGCTGGCTGGGGACCGCTCCCTGGCCGATGTCATCATCCATGAGATCTCCCACAGCTGGTTTGGCAACCTGGTCACCAATGCCTCTTGGGGCGAGTTCTGGCTCAACGAGGGCTTCACAATGTACGCCCAGCGGCGCATTTCCACCGAGGTCTATGGTGCGTGGCCTCACCACATCCCCATCCTTCTCCTCCTCTCCCAGCTCACAAGCTGACACCGTTTCCCTCCCGTAGCAGCTCCCGTTGTGCTCGCAGCACACAGGGTCTGGTTGGGGTCTCCAACCGCCCGTCTCTTGTCTCTGCCCAGGTTTGGCATACACGTGCCTGGAGGCTGCGACGGGAAGGGCCCTCCTGCGCCAGCACATGGACAACACTGGGGAGGACCATCCGCTCAACAAGCTGCGGGTGGTCATTGAGCCAGGTCTGTGGGAGCGAGGTGTGGGGCTACGGGCAGCCCCGCTGCTATGGGGCTTCCTGCCTGCAATACAACCAGTGCTGGTGCCCACCGGAGGAGATAGCTGCAGGAGGGGTATGATGGGTGCACAGCCAGCACAGGAAGTGGAAATCTCAGCACCTCAGGGCTTTCCTTTTCTCTAGGTATCAATCCCGAGGACACATACAATGAAACGCCCTACGAGAAGGGGTTCTGCTTCGTGAGCTACCTGGCACATCTTGTGGGGGATCAGAGCAAGTTTGATGCCTTCCTCCAGGTCGGTAAAAGGAGGTGCCAAATCACGCGAAACCCTTGAGTGGGAGCAGAATGGGGCTGGGGGTAGGATGGGCTGGACAGGGCTGCTGTGGAGGGGAAGAGGAGATGAGAAACAGACATCATGGGGGGATGAGGACAGAGCTTGGCCCCATGCTCATGGCAGTTGGTGGCAGTGCTCAGAGGTGCCCTGGGAGGTGCAGGGGGCTGGCATGGACTCAGAGGGGGTAAGCCCCCATGATATGGAGCAGCACTGCTGGGGTGAGCGCATGCAGCATCATGCCCTGGCCATCCCCTGCAGGCCTACGTGAACCGGTTCAAGTTCCAGAGCATCACAGCAGACGATGCCCTTGGTTTCTTCCTTGAGTACTTCCCGGAGCTGAAGGAGAAAGGCGTGGACTCCATCCCAGGTCAGCACGGCCCCTTCCTGGCCAGGGGACTGGGATCTGCTTTGCAAGCCAGCACCTATGGGTGTCAGAGCTGCTGTGTGTCCCTCAGGCCCTGTGCACGTCGATTTGTGTGTCTCACTGGAGACAACTGCCTTGTCCTGGCCTTGTCCCCATCCCCAGGCACATTCGCTGGTGCTGGGGATGCCCTTAGAGGATGCAGTTTGGGCTCAGCTCTCCCTCCTTCCTTCCCTGCAGGTTTTGAGTTCAGGCGCTGGCTGGACACGCCGGGCTGGCCGCCCTTCCTGCCCGACCTCTCACCTGGGGATGCACTGATGAAGCCGGCAGAGGAGCTGGCAGAGCTCTGGGCAGCCGATGGCTTGAACATGGAGGCAATTGAAGGTGTGGACATCACGGCCTGGAGGACGTACCAGCTGGTCTACTTCCTGGACCAGGTCCTGCAGAAATCCCCCCTGCCACAAGGTGAGGGCCAGCTCATCACCCAGGGCTCTGCTGCCAGTTGGCCAGGGATGTGAGACCACATCAGGACTCATGGGTGCGTGGCCATCTGCCCATCTCCACTGCAGTCCAGCAGTGTGGTTCCTGGTGTCTGTGAGGCCTCTACCTGTGTGATGGGGAAAGGAAAGCCAGGGAAGCATGTCCCTGATGTACAGGGACATCCCAGAGGGTCTGCAGCACAGCCGGGACGCACTCGCATCTCAGAGTAGGAGCTGGGCAAACGCTGCCATGTGGGTGGTGACCATCTCCCTCTTGCAGGCAACGTGGAAGGGCTGAGCAAGATGTACCCAAAGATCTCCAGGTCCCAGAACGCTGAGCTGCGACTCCGCTGGTGCCAGATAATCCTCAAGAACAACTTTGAGGCCGAGTATAGCAAAGTCAAGGACTTTCTCCACAGCCAGGTTTGTCCCTGGGCAGTGGTGGCTGTGCCTGGCAGTGTGTGCTGCAGCAGAGATGGGCATGGGGCACAGGACCTTCAGTGCCAGAGGGCCAGGGTTGGCTTTTGCTCTTGTTAAAGAACAGACTGGTTTGTGTTGAAAGGACCTTAAAGCTCATCCAGTTCCAAACCCAGCACACTGGAGGTGCCCATTCCTCTGTGTTCTCTCTCTGGTGAAGAGCAGGGTGCTGCTGGGGGTGTTGTGCCTGGGGAGGGGAGATGTGGGGCTCCAGGGGCTTCACCCTGTTGGGGCCAGGGGGGAGGCTGGGCTGTGACCCTGCTCTGTCTCCACAGGGGAAGCAGAAGTACACCCTGCCCCTCTACCGTGCCATGTGGGCCGGGTCGGAGGCAGCCCGGGCCCTGGCCATGGAAACCTTCTCTGCTACAGCTCCCCAGCTCCATGTCAACGTCCAGAACTACGTCAAGAAGATCCTGGGCCTGGAGGTGGCTGAGGCCTAGTGCAGCTGGGATGCTCCCTGGCAGGACCTCACTGCTTCCTCCTTCACTGCACGTTTCCTCATTAAAATCTGCTCTTTTTCCTCTGTGCCTGTTCCCAGTGAGCCTCAGTGGGACTCCTGCTCCTCCTGCCCGGGAGCCAGGCTCTCATCCCACATGGAGACCCTGCCAGCTCTGGTCAGGGATGTGCAGGCTGCTCCAGGAGGCTGGTGGCTTCTTTTGGTGCTGGTATGGGAGGGATGGGTCTGGCGCTGGCATCTTCAGGGCTGGAGCAGCTGGAGGCTTGTCGTCGCTGGGCTGTTGCTGAGCCATTACCAATCCCACATGTAAAGTAAAGGAGTAATGCTCCTCTCCTTTTTGTGGCATGGGAAGCATCCAGCACATAGGGAGCTGCTGCTGAACTGGCTGGGGAGGGCTCTGCCTTCATTCACCTTCCTGCAAAGGCAACGACTAATGAAGACACTTCAGTGTAAAATCAGTGACAAGATGTAGCACAGTTATTTTTAACAAAGTGACCTTCATCAAGCTCAGAGCTCTTTTTGCTTCGTTTTTTCCAAAAGGAAAGCCAAGTCAATCATGAAATGCCAGGGGAAGATGTTAACTCTTTATTAATAAATTGATTTAGAAAGGCTTAGCGAGACAGGATTAATGGATTTGGTGCTCAGGATGGACCACTGTAATCTTATGGTGTGACCTGCTGCAGAGCACGGCCTGGCCCTCCTGCGGCCCACCAGTGGAGGCAGCTGCAAAAGGGTTTATCTTTTAATCCACACCATGGAGAGCCTCTGACAAGTCCCTCCATCCTGGTCCAACAGCCGCCGCCTCACTGCGAACACCACACTCTGCTTCTAGTTTTATGTGACTTCCCCTCCCAGCCCCTGGCTGTGTCAGCTGAAGTTCTTTAAATAGCCTTGAAATCCTGAGTTTCAAAGGATCAACGCCACCCTTCCTCACCACTGCTTTCTTTTACAGTACAAAAGTAATAATGGGCTTGGTTCTGAACTTAGTTATTCCCCAAACCACATGGAATACATTAATTCCTGCAATGGTTTCAATTTTGACATTTGCGTAAGAGAGACCAAACCCTTTGCCACAAAGGTACAAACCAAGCAAATCCACAGGAGAGCATGTCAGCTGTCCATGCTCCTCAGGGCCTGCTGCACTGGGTAGACGCTGTGAGCAGCTCAGTATGGAATGGTAGAAGAGAGAGTCAGCCATAAAGTGCTAGTTTGTTTGAGGAACAAGGGAGAAGCTTGATTACCAAAGCGTGTCAAATGTCTGAGCCCAGCTCTGCACACTGCTTGTCTGATATGTGGTTAGCTAACGACTCTATGATGTCTAGAAGGAGGAGCTGACTCAGGGAGCGGAGATTTGGCAACTTGGAGACCTTCAAGGAAAAGAAAAACACAACAGAAAACAACAGAAATTAAAGCCCTCCCCCAATGGCAGCTGATGCAGCACCAGTTCATCCCAGCCACCCCACGTGAAACAGGCAGAGCCTGGGCACAGCCGGCATGAAGTCACAGTCCTGGGCTCCGGTCGTGACTTCCTGCACTTAGAACCCTATTTCAGACTGCTGCATGGAGGGCATGGGATGGGGAACAGCAGAAATGCTGACCCCAGCACTGCCTCTCTGAGAAGGGAGGGTAATTACTGTTTATAGTGACAACACTCCTGCTAATGGATGCCAGCTACGCACTCCTGAAAGCAAAGCTGGGCACCGGCACAGCTGTGAACTTTGAAGTCTGTGTGTTTCTACTGAACGTGACTTAGGACCTGATCTCTTCACTCTGTCTGCTCCTATGGAGCGCCTGTGCTTAGTGTCCATACTGGTGGTGCTGGCATTCCTTCTGCAGTCAAGGCAGGTCACTGGAGTACTAGCCAACAAAAACCACCACGTCAGATATACGAAGAGTCTACAACAACCTTTATGCTCTGAAGACTGTTCAGAAGCTCAACTGTTACCAAAAGGAGCCCTACGCATTCCTTTCTTCTCCACAACCTCACAGTAATGAGCCAGGAATCCCTCTTTCTAGACTTATTAACATACATGCCCAGCCTTGAAGGCAGACTCTGCCTAAAAGCCTGACTACTTGCCCAACCAGGACTCACTGGTCTAATAGAAGATATCACCTCACTCTAAGCTTGACTGAAAGAATAAAGATGTCCTGAGCATCTTTTGAAGCCCAGGAAGGAAATGGCTGAGATGCTTTCAGAAAGAGCTCAGGACATGTGCTTGAAGTAATAATACCCCAAAAGTAAAGGTCTGTGATGACTGGGAGGGAAAAGGACCCCCTTAACAAGGCTGGGAAGCACTGAGGCATGCACTATGGAGGAACAGATCAGGGTGTCAGTACAAACACTTCAGAACAGCAGCTTTATTGGGCATTTTGCACAATACTGACACACGGGGCCTAAACCCATGTTGCCGAAAGCAGCAAACCTCTGGGGACAGCTCTGCCATCAACATTCTTACTAGGGGGAAAACTCCTTGACAGTCCTCATTGAGAACAGCGTTAATCAAGCTGGAAGAATGGGAGATGCCAAGGGTCATCCACCCAGCCTGTCCAAGCCTCCATGACCTGCTGGGCTGGCACAGCTAGAACAGATCCCCCTTCAGCGCCTGCAGCTTGCCAAGGAGCCCAGCCACACACAGAGGCACCCAGCACAGGGCCAAAAATCACACACTGAAGCCTCTCAAGCCAAAGAAAAACATTGCATAATGAAGGTTTCTTCATGCACATCTGCTTGACAGACTTCCAGCCACAGCCTGAGCAAAACTGTTCTAGCAGTCAACAGTTTAGATAGAAAACATTTCCACATACTCTGGTGAGTGGAATACAATTGAGGAACGCCCTTTAGCTCCAATCTCTGCGATGGCGCAATGTTCATTTCCCCCCAGCACGTTCTGCTGAGATTTGTGCCAACCTGTTTGTCTTCCTGTGGCCTCCACAGGAAGCTGAGACCACGAAATCTCAGCTCTTGGGGGCTGTAGTCCCAGGAGATGCCCCAACTGCCTGTAACTCACAGTGGGACCATTCTCCATCCCCTGCTGAAGCTGGGCCCCTCTGCAGCAGTCATGAGGCCAGAAGAAAACCCATCAGATGAAGGCAGTGGCTGCAAGCTCCTGGTGGGACCTCTGCTGGGAGTGTGATTCCTGGATGCTGGCTCCACTCTCCAAGCTTTTTATGCATTTTCAGCTATTTCTGGATGTAAAATGCATTGTACTTGGGCAACTTAGGTGTTTAATAAAGAGCCTGAAGAGCTCCCTATGTCTGATCTTCAGATACAGACTGGACTGAGCAGTGCTTTCCTTCCCCCTGGGCAGTGGCAGAGGATTATGAGTTTAAATACACAAAAGAGAGCGAGCTACCTGAATACTAACTTGGGAATTCCTATCAGTAAGTGCATAGCATCCAGAAATCCCAGTTCCTGTGATTTATCAACCGATTTCAACAATGCTGATACATTGTGCAATGAACTGGAGACATTGCTGGGAAACTCTCATGGGGGGATCATATCTCACAAGAACAACTAAATGATACCTTATTCTCTCAAGTGAGGGCAGCAATATCAGCACAACAGGCTCTTGACCTTTCCTATCACTAATGCATCATCCTACGTATCAGAACATGGAAACTACAGAAAGCCCAGCCAGGACATGGTAATTTGCCTTTTGGGCACATGACAGTATCACATCTATGACACAGAATACTTCAAGAGAAATATGAGCAGCACACTTGTAACCGCCAGTGAAAGAGATATTTGTGCCCTCAGTACATCACAAACTTATCTTGCTATACACATGAGAACCCAACAGTGGCATGGCACAAAATCAACAGCTGGAACAAGTGGAAATGGAAGCAGTTGTGGGTAACTTCTGTTTTAGAAGGTCTTTACATTTCCAGACCCTGCTGTTCTAGTCTTTCATTTATTTTTGGTGTTTAAACTATGCCTGGCAGACTTGTCGGGGAGTATCAGCAACAGCCAGTTCTCAGCTGTCTCACATGAGAGTGAAACAGTCCTATATTAATGTGTCTTTAACCAACGCAGTGACAGAGGACAGCAGCTCTCAAAAGCCCCAGAAAAGATGCAACCAACCTTGGTGAACTGGTGAACGATGATGTGCAGGCAGTGTCTCTTCATGTCCAGCGCCTGGGTCTTGTCAGCTGCCTCTAAAATCTAGAGCAAAAGGAAGGATGTGATCTTCCTTCTGCACAGCTCAGAGGTACAGTGCACAGTGTTCTGACTCAGACAAGGCAATTCCTCTGAGCTAGGGAAACATCTCCAGTTTTCATTACAAACCTGAGTCTTCTCTGAACTATTGAAAACTAAAGTCTTGGATTTAAATGTATTGAGTCCTTAGGAGATAACCAGTAGGAAACAGCAGATCTGTTTCAGAGCCAGGTTCCCTGAAGTGTCTGGGTGAGACTGGCAAGAGCCAAAAGCAGTCAATGCTGGAACTGATTCTGCTCGTGTTGCAGAGGGTTCGGACTACCTACCTAGTAGTTGGCATTGTAGGCTTTCTTATCACAGAATATTCTTTGTTAGTTTAAACTTCATTGCCAGATCCTCTTAGCACTTACTGATAAAACAAGATTAATGTCACCTGCACATCACCATTTGCCCAGGTACAAAAGCCAATCAAAAAAGGGGTTGGAGTTGAGTGCAGTGCACATGGTACATCTTAAAAAGACCCTCAGAAACACTGGTCTACAATGGGGACAATTACCTGTAGTACGTTCTCCACTGTGACATTCATTTCTAGGTTCTGCTTACAATAGGCTTGCAGTCTGTTGTTGGAGAAGCCGTAATAGTAAGGTGCAGCAAAGAGGTAGCTATTCAACTCCTTAAGGAAAAAACTGTAAAGCAACAGTGGCAGAATGCAGCCTTGAGCAGCAATCTTCCCAGGCTCTGCAGAGTAAGCTAGAGCAAAAGGAAGGTGAGCTGCTGTACGTGCACTTTAGGCAGATAATTCAGTCCCTTTAGATGTAAGGATACAGGGAGTCTTCTGGAGGCATGTTTACTTCTCCATAATAAATGTATCGAAGCATCGATTCAAATGCTTGCTTGCTGGGAACCATTTCACCTATAGAAATATTCACTTGCCCATCTTCTGGCATGAAGGAACGGAACATGGCTTCAAAGTAACTGGAAAAGGAAGGAAAACTGATGTACACATTCTGCAGACAGATGGTTTAACCCAGTGTTGTTCAGAGGCTGCTACTAAAGCACTGCAGCTTCCAAAGAAGCAAATTCAGGTGACAACCTGGGCAAAACCACTGCTAAGTGATTGGTTTTATATGTCTGCCTGTGAGACAACTCCAAATATAATCCCCCTGATTTCCATTCAGCACTACCCAAAATTTGTCTCTGTTTCTTGAAAATTAGGACACATGGTGCTTTGATTTTTGTCTAATTTGCATAAGAGCCAGTAGAGAGCTTAAAGCATTATGAATTTCCGTGGTATCTGCAGGCTCCTAATCATGCAGGGGTGTTTTAAGAGCCGTGAAATGCTCCTAGTAAAATACCACGGTAACTAATACTGAATATTATTTCTGGGACTAGACACAAATTGTGACAGTATTTGAAACAGCAGTTTTATGTGAACACTTCACGTTTGGCACAACAGAAAGGTGCAGGTACACAGAACACGCAAGCAAAGGACAGATGCCCTTCACTGCCATACTGAGGAGAGAGAACAGTCACTGTGAACTTGTCTCAGCAAAGTACAGGAACAATCTAGTATCTGTTATGCACCACTTTCTGCTACACTTATTCATACAGCTTTTTCTCATACATATATTAGACAGCTTTTTCTTATATATATATTATTATTTTATGCTTATTCATTCTTCATGCAGAGAAGAGGTTCAGAGCAGCCCTGCGGAGGACTTGGGGGTGCTGGTTGATGAGAAATTGAACATGAGCCGGCTGCAGTGTGTGCTCGCAGCCCAGAAAGCCAACTGCATCAAAAGGAGCATGACCAGCAGGTTGAGGGAGGTGATCCTGCCCCTCTGCTCTGCTCTCTTGAGACCTCACTTGCAGTTCTGGTGTCTCCAGCATAAGAAGGGTATGGAGCTGTTGGAACAAGTCCAGAGGAGGCCATGAGGATGATCAGGGGACTGGAGCACCTCCTGTATGGAGACGGGCTGAGAAAGTTGGGGCTGTTCAGCTTGGAGAAGAGAAGGCTGCGTGGAGACCTCAGAGCAGCCACACAGTATCTGAAGGGGCCTATAGGGATGCTGGGGAGGGACTCTTCATTAGGGACTGTAGTGACAGGACAAGGGGTAACGGGTTCAAACTTAAACAGGGAAGTTTAGACTGGATATGAGAAAGAAATTCTTTACTGTAAGGGTGGTGAGGCACTGGAATGGGTTGCCCAGGGAAGTTGGGAATGCTCCATCGGTGGCAGTGTTCAAGGCCAGGTTAGACAGAGCCTTGGGTGTCATGGTTTAGTGTGAGGTGTCCCTGCCCATGGCAGGGAGGTTAGAACTGAATGATCCTTTCCAACCCTAACTGTTCTGTGATTCTATACCCAGTCTTGAATACCACCAAAGGAGAAAGATATTCAAACTTCAGGTGATGCGAAATGGATGTTCATCATCAGAAGACTCTGACCTCGTGAACATTTGGTGCTTTCCACTTCACTGAAAGCACCTCTTTCCTTTCCTCTGACTGTACAGATTCTTTGTCTTGCACTGCAGCTTCTTATACATCCTCTAGAGAACCTCTCCAGTTTTAATTTCCTCCAATCCTCCCCTGCTGGGTATCAAATTGAAAAAAACCAAACCATTTAACCACTCACACTTAAAGGCTTATGACACTTACTGAGCAAAGATGTGTCTTACGCTTTATGTGGATACAAAGTACCTCCCTGTCTTCTAAAAGAGGTAGCTGCCCCACAGACTACAAAGCATTGCTCTTTACACAGCCTCACCTGGAGCGGGCAGCCAGGATGGCTTTATGTGCTGGCCGTGGGTGGCCGTCCAGGAGAAGGATGATATCACAGAACTCAGTCCCAGCTCCTTCCAGGTAAGCCTTCATGTCCTGAATTAAAGATGTTCCTGAAGGTTAACGTAAGGAGATAGTTAAGGATGTGACAGTTGCAGATGACCAGGTACTATCAAATTAACACATGGCAAAGCCATAGCTCCAGCCCCTCTTTGCTTTGTTTCCTAGACTAAGCAAATCATTAGCAATGCAAAACCAGCACAACTAATTAGGCTAAAAAGCAGAAAGGTTACCGATGTCAAGCGGCTGATCGGAATGCGTTCGAACAGGAGGTTGCTGCTTTCTCCGTACAATCTCCACTATGAGGGATGAAGAAAGATGCTCAAACTCCTTCATCATTATTACCTGATTAAAATGGGATTCCTTCACCACAAAGTTCAGGCAATGTTCCTTAAAAAGAACACCAAAACAGTATTAACAACAAACTGATGGTTTACCCTCTGAAGTCATCCATCACATACATGTCACATCATTTTCTTACAACCCTCCACATGGGTCCTCCAGCTGGAGTTACCGAACAGCGACCTCCTCACTAAGGGACCATCTCAGCTCCTACCTGAACAGGCAATTCAGGACAACTCCAAGCATCTAGAAAAACCTGACTAAGAAATAATAACAAGGAAAAGATTCATTGTCTTCCATCTAGCTGCTCTGAAACAGGAATCTCAGGAGATGCTGGAAACCTCATGGAGCTAACTAAGATTAGTTGCTATCTCATAATAACTCTTTATACAATTAGAAACCCGAAGTTAATTAGAAGACTGAAGAGGTCTCAACACTCTCCATTAAGGATGCAAACAATGTGCAGGATTTCCTTGTGTGGGTTTTGCCTTAACTCTCTCTGTAAAGGCTGCAACAGTCTGGAAGAGTCTTGTAGGCTCCTGTATGACAAACCTCCTGTCACAGAAAAACAGCCTGGAGGTATCTACTCTACCCTGACTTTCAGCAAAGCCCCTGACCCACTGCACAGAGAACTGCAGACTCATTTTGGTTTTCAGATCAAAGCCATGAAAGCAGGATTTAGTTTTTACATCACACCGAGGTGAAAGAGCCTGCTTGCACTGTCTGTAGAGAACAGGGAGGAACAGAAAATACACTGCTTCCATCCTGCTGTAGTGAGAGTGAACTGATGAAGAGCCAAAGTCACTCTGCCCTCTACATCCTGAAATACATCCTGAAATCCCTGCAGGGCAGATATGCAAAAAGATCACTTAGTGAAAAACCTACATAACATTCATGAGCGATGGCAGGCCAGCCCATTCACATACACTGAAGCAACTACAATTATAGGACAGAACTGAACTGGCAAAAGCCAATAGCTTTTGCAAAACTTTTATGACATAAAGTCTGTATGTTAAACTTCCTTCTCAGTTCCTCTGTATACAAACTGTGATCACCTTTAGTTGATCCAGCTGAAGCTTGTTGGCATTTTCACACACAATGAGCACATTCTGCAGATCCACGGATGCTTCGATGTATTGAAGGCAGAGCTGTTCCAGTCGAGAGAGCTTGAAGTTTAAAGCTAGTTTGTACACATCCATAATAAGTAACACATCCTGCACATGCCCTGAAATGACAAGAGATAAAAATGCTGCAGAGCTCAATTTATCTTGACAATCTGGATTATGATTTTTGAAACCCTCAAAAGAAAGTGAAGTCTCTAAAACCACTGCCAAGCTCCAAAGCCACCATCCCGATGTTCCAGAGTGCTCAGCTGTTAACAGCCCTGCTGCAGCCCTTGGTTTGGATGCAGTATTAACAATCAGTTCCCTCATTTTGACAGGCCCTTCGGAAGGTGCTTTGTGCTTGTGCATGCCCAGAGCTGACACGGGTCTAGAATAAAGGGCTGAAGAAAGAAAGGGGCAGTGGGGACCCTTGCAAGCCACTGCAATGGGACTACTGGGACACCAACTCAAGGAATAATCCTCCACAGCCTTTGCTTTACTTGCAGGAGATCTGTGGCCATCTGCTGTAACTACTTTTTTGATAGAGAAAAGCCTTCTTGCATGTCACGTGCCTTCCCTGTGTCTAATTGGAAAATCCCATTTGATAAGCATGCCCAATTCTATTAGCACAGCCTCTGGATGGATCCCCAAGGTGCTGCTCTCTGAACTGAGACGAGCAACTAGGAATACAAATGGTCAGGACAGGGCAATTGGAGGATCCCAGCACAAGGGTGTTTGATGGGCTGGAGGAAGGGTAGCAGGCTGCCTGAGAAGCCTGTAACAAAGGGAAGAGCTCAGTATGCCCTTGGTCTGATCCTAAGGGATCAGTGAACTGGCTGAGAGCGGGATCTGCCAATGTCAGCAGACACCAATGAGAAGCTTCTCTCATCCCCATTAATGAGGTTTGCTCTCAAGACAGGCTGGCTCGCACAGAAAGCCTTGGAGCAACTGCATACAAATCATTCTTTTCCTGAGAATTACCTTTCTGGAAAGGAAAGATCATGGACTGAAGCTCAAGCAAACCTTTCAGCGCTAGGACAAACGTACCTTGCTTTACCCTATTGTGCCATGTGGCTACAGCTTCCCCAGCCCTTCCAGCTGGAGTTTCCCTGGGTATCCACTCTGACTCCCACAGCTCAACGCACCTCACCACTCAAGCATGGCCATTAGATTTGCTGCGTGGGAGCTGAGAGATCTCTGGCTATTACCTCCCAGCCTGCAAGTGTTTGTAACCAGGGGATCTTCAGTGAATGCATCAAATCGATTTTAATTTTCTTGAAGGCATTCTTTTGGATTGGCATTTTGAAAAGGTGATAAATCCTCTCTTGCTTTGCTTTTCTGTGTGGGCTCAGCTTGCAGAGGATCAAAACAATGCCAGGAATAAGCCAATGAAGGATCCATGGTCCTTGCAGACAGCATTCTGCATGTGCAGAGCACCACAACACCTTTGGTTTTAGTTTGTGGTTTACTGATCATCTGCAAATTGTTGATCCTACCCTGGGTCCAAGTAACTGTTTCCTACCCAGCTGTGGCACGTTCCCAACCCTCTGTCCTACCTTTGCGAGGGTACTTGATTTTATCTGTATACAGGAACTGCATGAGCACCTCGAAGGGCTGCGCCTCAGCCTCTCGGATGGGCACTTCTAGCAGCGGCTGCAGGCGGCACAACCTGACATTCCCACCAGTCCCATCCCTCTGACAAGTCGCATGTCCCTCGTCTTCAATATCTTGCTTTGATTTCTAATGAGATGGAATAAACAGACATGGTCACAAGGCTGTCAGTTCACAGGTTACTGTCAGAACAGGGGAAAGATCCTTCCCATGGCTGCATTCTTCAAGATCCAAGATCTCACTATCTTCAAGATTATCTTCACAAAGACAAGGAATTCATGCCTTAGACTTAACTGTTCCATATCCAGTGACAAACATGGATCAGAACAAACGTGAGCGCCTGCATAAAGCTCGAAAGCAGGACCTCAGAAAAAGGAAGGAATGAATTCACGCCCTCAGCAGGACCAGCATTTCTCCTTGGAGAAGAAAGATGGAAGAGCAGGTTCCACAGACCCCTGCTTTGCAAAGTCAAAGCTCAAAGTGCTGCACAGATGTATTTTAAGCCACTTCATTACTTCCAAGTTTTGCTTTGACAACCTTTTCCTCCAGCCTTATCCAGTGAAGATGGAGGGCTGTGGGGTGGCAAAGCAATTAACTGAGGGGCAATGAGGCACCCATACATCTTACTGCAGGTTATGTGCTACCAGTTCCTCAAGAGCAGTCAAATATTTGCTGTTTTTAACAGCTTTTTAAGCTGTAAGGAACAGAGACACCAGACCTGCCACTCTGCAAAAAGTCAGGAAATACTAAGGTAAAGGGGACAGAGCCAGCTCCAAACCTTAAAGCTGCCTTCCCTCAGATCTGTCTGATCCCACAGGCCACCCCCAAGGACCCACATCTTCTGCCCTCCCCAGAGGCAGGGGTATCCCCAGGGATACTCCACAAGATTAGAAACTGACAGCTATGAGAACTCCCAAGAGACATAGTGCCAAATCCAGATAACTGGATTAACTTTGGCTCCTCCACGTTACACTCTTTGCCCAGCCTGATACACATCCAGTAGCCACTGTTAATGCCAAATATCCTCTTCCTTTCCCTTTCTCCAGAGGGCCTCAGCATCAGGTTCTGCTCTGGTCCCACAGCTGTCTCAGCAGATACTGCTTTTGTTTCCTGACACCCCTATTTCCAAAATGGGGCAGAATGAGCACCCCCGTGCCATGAGATCACTTCTAAGACTCACCTGTTTCAGCCTCTCCCTTGCCTGCATGATTTTCTTCTTCAGCCACTTGCAGCGAGCTGTAACAATGGCAGTGTGCCCTCGGACTCGTTCCTCCTTCTGTCACAGGCAAAGGAAGAAAACACATTGAACTTCTAGACCCAAATCCCATAGTGGTGGTGGCAGATGGTGGAAGTCATGGAAGCCTGGGCTGAGCTTCAGGTTATGTATAGTTGAAGTTAGAATCAAAGGCAGCCTTGCATTTGCTCTGCACATACAGGTGAAATCCAACACTCGCTTTCACTAAAGCCTAATGGCAAACACCATTTGGGAAGAGTCTTTGTTACATTCACTAAGTGGAAGCTGCTGCATGGATTATTTATTGCTTCTTATTGTTGAATCTGAGTTTTGGTTTCATTTTCTATTTTATTTCAGTCATTAAAATTGCTCTTGAAATGATCTGCAAAGCACCGACTGTTCTTTTCAGGGAACAGCTGGGACCTCAACTGAGTACAGAGGTCATTAGTACCATTTTCATAGTACAAATCTATATGCTATATATATTTTGGTGGATGAGAAACTGAACATGAGCTGGCTTCAGTGTGTGCTTGCAGCCCAGAAAGCCAACTGTATCCTGGGCTGCATCAAAAGGAGTGTGACCAGCAGGTCAAGGAGGTGATCCTGCCCCTCTACTCTGCTCTCCTGAGACCTCACTTGGAATATTGTGTGCAGTTCTGCTGTCCTCAACATAAAAAGGACATGGAACTGTTGAAACAAGTCCAGAGGAGGCCATGAGGATGATCAGGGGCTGGAGCACCTCCTGTGTGAAGATAGGATGAGAGAGTTGGAGCTGTTCAGCCTGGAGAAGAGAAGGCTGCGTGGAGACCTCAGAGCAGCCACATAGTATCTGAAGGGGGCTATAAGAATCATTAGGGACTGTACTGATAGCACAAGGGTTAACGGGCTCAAGCTTCAATAGAGGAGTTTAGGTTGGATCTAAGGAAGAAATTCTTTCCTGTAAGGGTGGTGAGGCACTGGAACGGGTTGCCCAGGGAAGATGTGAATGCTCCACTGCTGGCGGTGTTCAAGGCCAGGCTGGACAGAGTCTTGGGTGGCATGGCTTAGTGTGAGGTGTCCCTCCCCATGGCAGGGGGGCTGGAACTGGATGATCTTAAGGTCCTTTACAACCCTGACTGTTCTATGATTCTATGATACTGTGCTGTGACAAACTGGGGTTATGTCTCAGCGATCCACAAATTTTCTCAGTTCAAAAGTTTCTCCTTTGCAGCTTTAGAAGTTCATCTGGATGAGTGTAATTTACTAAAGCAGAGAGACAGCACCATCAGCAGTGCCACTGCTCTTCAAACTTCACTCCCAGGGGTTCTGGCTCCACCTCTGTACAATCTGCCTTTCCCCAGCACCCGATACACATACCATAAAGCCCCACTGGCACCTCTGCAGTAAAATCTACTCACCTCTCCCAGAACAAACTCCAAGTCACTGAACTGTCTGTTTTCCCACAGCCTTCCGTAGTCTTCATGGAGAGTGCACTTAGGGTAACAGGAAAACTGGGAAAAATAAAACCCCACAGAAGACAGAATTCATTTCACATGGCTCTGCCCAAAAGCACTGTTACATGCATGATCAGTGCATTTCCTGATTAACTCGACCTCAAGGTAGTATATAAAGTAGAAAATAACAAGCAACCCAAACACCTGCAAGGGCTTGCTCTATGGGGAGGGTAAGGAAGGATAACACAAGGCAAGATGGAAGAATCGGGTCTCATCTGAACTGTGAAGGTTGCCTGCAGGAGCCAAACCAGAAACTGCCACATCTGGAGACAGAGGAGTCACACAGAACTGGTGTGGATGGTTGAGCAGGTTTAGCAGTGACCTGGCAGTGAATTACCTGGAACCTGTACATCTCTCCACTCCTGATGTTATTGTCCACTGTGCCACCAAAGATGTACATAGCATCTGAGATAACAGCTGCTGCGTGGAAGAGCCTCCCACTGGGTAACTGGGGAAAGAAAAGGAGAAAATGGGGGAGGGAATAAATAAAAGCCTCTTTTCTTTCCTCCTCACAAAAAGGCACCTGCAGCAGATCAATAGTGAGAAGGGAAAACCAATGCGGACCGAAGTGACACAAACGCTTGTGCCCTAAGATCAACATATATTATCTTTTAGGATTGCCTCCTAGTCTACCTAGAACATACTTGCACTCACATTTAAAAACACCTACTCGTGGCACCTTGTAATGGGAATGGTACACACACAGGACTCTCCATATCACTGTAGTTACAAAATACATCATTTATCAAACTCAGCCTCAATGCTACGTTTTACATAGAAAAACACACTCCACTTCTAGAAATACAAAGATTCTGCCAACCACTGTGAAACCCGGAGCTTATTCCAAATCCTGTCAAGAACCTGAATGGTGAATGCTCATCTAATTCAGCAGGATGCTCAACTGGAGGCCTGTAAGCACTCGCCTTGCCCGCAGCTCACTGCGGCCGACCCATCTGGCCAACGAGCCCCTCCAGCAGTGCCAAGTCATGCACAGAGCCCAGTGTTGGAGACGTTTCCAGAGCAGGCACCACAGAGTCAATCCTGTCTCCATCACGCCAGGTCCATAGAGCATAAAGCCACCGCACACTGCAGGAAGCCCCAACTATTTATAGGGCTGAGGGATCACACCATTCCATGCAACACACACTTCACTTTGGAACTGTAAAATGGGATGATTCCAGAAGCAGGAGGGAGTCACTGCAAGTCGAAGCTGCTCTGACCCTCCTGCACGGGACAGACCTCATCATCTTTACCTGTTTCTTCTGAGGTTACACAAAGGTAGCTAATCACATCAGCACATCTCACTGAGATATCTCACATCAAGTCTGCAAGTGGTGATAGGAACTACACACCCCCCCCGTTTGATCAGGCTTGTTTTGTCTTCCAGGCAGCAAAATCTCATTAAATCTCTGCCTAAGAAATAAAAAGCCCTCTGGTATAAGAAATCTTCTCTTCTTGTACATATTTATAGACACCACTCGGGTAAGCTCAGACACAAAACAAGATTATGTTTATCTGCAGAGCCACATTTTCCAGGAAGCCATGCTGACTGGCATTTCTCATTACCACCGACCTACCCCCTTCACCACAGCATCACACAACGGCCTCATTTAATTCCTTACTCACCAGATTTTCCATGAGTTTCTCTTTTCTTCAGACTACAGCTTTTAAGGACACAACCCCCCTGCAGCAGCCAGGACCTGCTTGCTTTTCCCTCTCAGATGTACAAACCACAGATTGGGTCACCTCAAAGGCACGTTTGCCAGGGCCTGTTGAACATCCAGATTCCTCTGGATAAACAAGAAACCTTCTGTCTCCAGCAAACTTCATAGACACTTTAGCAAAAAGCTTTAACGTTGGTGCTAATAAATACTGCAATAGGAAGATTATGGAATAATATTGATCTGTTACATTCCTGTTCCATAGCACTCCAGAAGAGAATGAGATCATAGAATCATAAAAATTGCTGAGGTGGGAAGGGACCTTAAAGCTCATCCAGTTCCAGCCCCCTGCCATGGGCAGGAACACCTTCCATTAGACCAGGTTGCTCCAAGCTCTGTACAAGCCAGAGATGTACTGCCACACAATCTGAAGGGCTGATATCAACTGTATTACACGTTTCCTATTTACAACTAACTCTTCAGCCAAAAACAAGCCAAAAGAGAACTATTCTGCTGGAAACCAAATGTAGCTACTTGGTGTGGAACTACTCAAGGTTCTTTTCAAGCTGCAATCTTTGCTTTCCAAAGCAGATCTCACCAGGCACCTCTGCTTCCCTTTCAGTTCACCCTCCCACACTGCTGCCTTGCTTCAAGCCATCGCCTTCCAAATCAAAGTACCTCAGAAGGGGTTTTGTATCTTTTTGCATTTCTAGTGCTCAGACTCACTCCATATCCTGTCTAGACAGCACAAACCGGGTTTGTCCTGGGATGCTCATCAGGGTTCTGGTTTGACTTACAAAGCTGCGCATCAAGTGTTGCTGCTTCTGTGTCAGAGCACCAGCAATCATTCAAAGAGTTGAGACACAGCCCTGAGCACCATCTCTGGGGTTGATTCCACATACCTTAAAATACACTTAGGTCAACCTGTGCAAATCCTTTCACTGACTCAAATCCTGACCTTACCAGGAATACATTCAGCTTCACCTAGTCCTTAACGAATGAAGTTGAATCAATGTAAAAGTAAAATGAAATCAAAAGGAACAGTTCCCACTTGGGGGTCAATACCACTTTTCTGTGGGCAATTTAGAACTCGCACGTGTAGAGTCAAAGCTTCAATGATTCTTAGATTGCAGTTCAAGCTGAAATAGCTCCAGATAAATTTCAAGGAGAGAAGAAAAGAGAGGAGGAAGAAAAGCATTTGCAAGGCTGGAATTTAATTCTCTCTCCTGGAATAAATAGAATTTGCAGTTTTGAGGCCTTGGCTTCTAAGTGTGTCTTTATTTACCTCGGAGTCTGCTGTAGGTGGATGTTTAACCACTGTTATGCCCAAATCTAAACCAAATACCACTGTGATTGAGCAATTCAACACATCAGCTCTGTAGTTTCTTTATGGTTTGTGCAATGACAGAGGTATAGAGCAGTTAAAACCTTATGCACTAATTGTTTCTTTTCTGCCCTCTTCCACCTTTAGCTCTTCATGAGAAGCTGAGGGGTTTGCTTCTCGCAAGTGGGAAGAATGCAGATGCTGCACAGAGGTGGCGGGGGCAGGATGGACAGCTATTCCCACAGCCTGAGACCAGCTGCCCACCCCATGGCTTGATGGGAAAGCAGGGAAGGTTGACAGTCACAACGTGACAACCTGCTCTCTGTGTCAAGGCTGACAGCGCACAAGGAAGGTGATGCAGTAAAACCTTTGCTGCGGCTGACAGGTTACACCTGGTGTCAGGGCAGACACTGTGTACAGGCACTGTGTGTTGTTTTCAAGTCGTGCTGTTTCAGTGTGTATCTCCTATCTCCTACCCAGTTCTCAAAGCATTTCCAACTTGTTTTCAGTGCTTCTCCAGACTGAAATTTCAGCACTATGTGCAACACTAGGAAATACGTAAAATCAAACCCACGGTGGTTGTTCCAAGGCGCTTCTCAATCTCTCAGCTTCTCAGAACCCTTCTTATATTTACAGAATAAACAGCTAATTGTGTATATTTAAACCTCCTCACACTCAGACACGCACTAAGGAAGCTGGCTGTTGCACTTCAAAGGCAGTAAAGATGTGCTCAGATCTCTTTCACAATCCAGGAACATTGATGAGCCTCCCTAGCTTCCAATACCACTAAAAACTTTAAGCTACAATGAAATGAAAATACCTAAAACCATCAACAAACCAACATGGTGAACCAACATGAACTAAAGGGTAAAAACACTGGCACAGGGTGTCCAGAGAAGCTGTGGCTGCCCCATCCCTGGCAGTGCTCAAGGCCAGGTTGGACCAAGCTGCTCTAGTGGAAGGTGTCCCAGCCTGCAGCAGGGCGCTGGAGCTGGATGGCCTTTAAGGTCCCTTCCAACACAAACCAGGCTGGGATTCTATGAAAAAGTATCTATTTTTCCTCTGGAACTGGAAGAAAACCATAAGCTACAACAGGTTCCAATGATACATCAATTCTGGTAGCTGTTTATACTCAAGAGATGCTTCTACGCTACCATACCAGGCAACAGCACGACACTCTCTTAACAGATGGGCAGACAGAGCTTTGGACAGTCTTTAAGTTCAAGGAGGTTTAAGGATTAAAAAGGTTTTCACACGCTGGGTGCAGAAAATCTATCTGCTTTTCAGACACTCAGAGCAGCTGACAAGCTGGAGGCTGCTATTAGAAAGGACTTATCCAGGCTGGAAAAATGGGCTGATGGGCACCTCATGATGTTCTGCCAAGTCCTGCCCCTGCTCTGAGCATGAGGTTAGACTCGAAACCTCTGGAAGTCCCTTCCAACCTACTGCTTTATGATCCTAAGACTTCCTCCTGTTCATTAACATACTCTAGGTGTTGTCACGATGGAAATTCATGTCTAACATGGAAATTCAGCTTTTCCTTTTCCCCTCTTATTTTCCATACAAGAAGAAAGGGAATTAAAAACCCATCACAGATACCTGGAAAGGACCTGGCCAAAGGCTATTTCCATTCCTCTGCCCCAACCAGGGCCAACAATACCTATTTCATTCCTGAGAGAGGTTCTTCGAGGCTGTTCCTAAAGCCTTCCAGTGGTGGAGATTCTTCAAACCTCTCATGGGATCTTTAACTCTGCACTACCGTTAGCAAGTCAAAAGTGTAAAGCATCACCTCAGTAAGCACCACCTCCTCATGTTAAGCAGTTAACACAGAACGGGGATTGCCATGGATCATGGCAGAGGACAGAAAGTTGAAGACCATGATGAAGAAACCTACAAAACAGGACAGATCACTAGATACAAGGGTAAAGTCATAATAACAAAAGCTTGTTGCAGTATCAGCTCTTCTGGAGATTTTGGAGTCCTGGTTATGGTAAGTACTAAGGGATAGGACAATGGGCATCATCTGATATTCTGCTCTACACTGAGGATGAGGTTTTTCCATTTACTACTCACTGGAGAACACAGCATGGGAACAGGGAAGTTGATTCTTTAACGACATTCAAACATGCGCTGTTATAACTGCAAAGGTAAGACGATGAGCCAATCTGTAAGTTATTTGCAGCTGTAATAACAGCAAATACTCTTTCCTTTACCATGATTTCAACATATCAGTTGGAGATTTAAACAGTAGTGTTAATGTACCATTTATTAGAGAGAATTAGGCAGTTTAAAGAGCAAGTATTGCCGAATCCAATGGACGTGTCTCAAAAGAACACATACTGAAAGCTATCAACAGATGACAAAAACCAAGCGTCCAGCATCTGCTTCTTTGTGCCATCATGATGCCTCTTCCAAAATCAAATTACCATCATAGTACTGTTGGGATCTTAACCTGATTCCTGCATCAACCAACCTACAAGAGATCCTTCAATGATACTGAATGGAGCCTTTCTTGTCGGAAAACTTTCTTTCTAGGAGAGATCAAATCTGGTTTAGACACAGTGGAAAATCCACCCAAAGGCTCTGCTAAAACAACCCAAGGAATCACCACCCTCGTTCCTCATTTCCTTTCCTTTTTCAGTCTGGAGCAGTTCTAGTTTCAACTTGAAGCTGCTGGATCTTGCTTTATCCTTTACCAATAGATGAAACAGCCTCTGCTCCCCATAGACACCGTCTCACTGCTGGCCACTGCGTTTCCCAACCTCCAATCACTCACAGATTTCTCCTGTGAATAACCTTGATTTGTGAACACAACACAGTGAGACACTGTTCAGGAACATCCACCTAATAAACACGGGGTAACAGTTATGTTACCAAATGATACTACACTTGGTTGGCTTCTGGAGCCAAGAATATCAGCAGCACTTCCAGCCATTTTACATTACAGGGAGCTTGTCTCAGCTACCCACAATGACTAAAGGTTTGAAGTCATTGTTTCCAGGGGTACTGTAAAGGGAAACTATTAAGCATAGACCACACACCCTCTTCTCAGATATTCTGCTTTACATACACACTGAAATACGTATTGTTTCTGCCCAACTTAAGAACCACCACTCCGAGTGGACTGTTATTCTAATCATGAATTGGTAAAAACTCTGGGCAATGAGTAGGAATCAGGGGAAAGCTGTGACTTGCTCTTTTCTTTCAAGGTCATTGACAAAGTTTCTAGCGATACAATGACAAGAACCAGGCCCTAAACTACTTACGCAGAGTAACTCTTCCTCATTCAAACCCAGATTTCCTATCTTCCAGCTATCCAACTTTATACCCATTTAACATGAGTCATACTAATGCTGCTTTCTTCTAATTTCTTACTGCTGAGTGACCTACATAAGCATATTCCTTCTGCTATCACCCACATAAGCCCACATTCTGCTTTCTCTGGGGAGAACTCTGCAGAAGCACGTAATGAACATCCCTCAGGAAGGAGATGAATGGAGAGTTGACAAACAGAAATCACTCTGTGCAACAACCTTGACCAGTGACTCTGATAACCAGGTTTTCACCAACTCCACCATTTCCAAGCTGTGCCTCTCAGCACAACCTGAACCCATCACTGGTATGGAGACCCTGAAAGTTGTAAGAAAGGATGCAAGTCTCAGCATTACTTATGGCTCAGGAACATCAGCCTTCTCTCTGGACTGTGAAATGCTAAATCCTATCTCTCCTAGCAGAATATGGGACGCTGACAGCAACACTCACCACATTTGACAACAGTTAGGGGTCCCACTGCAGGAATTCAACGATTTGTTCACATAATAACATGCTTCTTTTGCCTGAGGATACCTCAATGGGTGTAACTGATCTCTGCACAGGGACACTGTGGCAGACTCATCCGCAGTGGGATGAGTAAGTCCTTTTAATCTTTCTTAGCTGCCCACAAACCATGTCACTGCAATCCATGTGAAAAACTCCAGAACTGTATCTCACAGTAAGCCAGAGCACGTTACCAAGGCATTCCCCTCCCTTTTTGCTTACTAAAAGAAAATTAAAGAGCTCTGAAAGTCAGAAACCCATACTGCTCTTGGCTTTGAAAGTCTGCTCACCAGTACCTGCACTAGGAGATGGTGGGAATTCGCCTGGATTCATGGACACTGTAACTGTCCCACACACTGACCTTCTTAAAGCAAGGAAGAATTCCCTTCCTCCTCCTGTGGCACCTTCTATAAGGCAGCAGCTGTTTCCAAACATCTCTTCTGATTCTGTGAGGCTGTGTCCACAAATGGACGTGCAATCCCCTTCCAGGCTTCCGGCTCCTATGTCATTCCCTGCAAAACACTCCTCTACTGTAGTACAAACCATGAGTGCTGTGTGCATGCCTCCGTCTGTCTGCTGGGAAACAATTGGGCAAGATGGGGCATTTTCTCTCTTACTGCCTGCTGGTATATTTGATGCTGTTCCAGCCTTCTTCAGAAAGCCAACGAGTTCAACAGGAAAACTTGAGGGCAATTAAAAAAATGTATTTACATGGTTTTTAAATCTCTGCTAGCCTTGCATAAAGGAAATCCAGCACCTCAGGAAGCTTTGCCACTGTTGTACAGGCAGGCACGGACTCAGATGTGATATTCCTCTGCCTGCCTTTGAAAAGCAGAACCCTCAGCTGTGAAGATCATTTAACAGTTAAGATGGAGAACAGCTCTGTAAAGTACAATATGTACGTATATTATAGCATCACGGTGAAGGTATGAGGAGCTATGGATTGCAACTGTGCAGATCAGTCAGCATGTTTGATATTCATTTTGGAGACATCCTAAAAGCACAAAATAGAAGCTTCTTATTGATTTTTGGAGCACTGACCTGCTTCACTTTAGTTCTCCCTTTTCTACATTTTTGATCCTCCATGTGAGGCACCATCAACAATTCTGAGGCACCTGGGCACAGAAGAAGAGGACCTAGAACAGGTCCATTGCCAGACTTGTATCTAGGTTCTGTTCTACCTGTTTACCCAAAATACAGCCAATGCTGGACTGTCTCAGTGCACCTACAGCACCTGAGACTTGACTGCTGCCTGGCTCATGCAATACTCATCTCTTTCAAGTGCAACCTTCACCTCTGCAGTTCTCCACACAGCATACAGACATCTACTTCTTCCCACAGACCAGCTAACACACCCTAAACCCACAGTTACATCAGCTGAAGAATTTTAACATGGCTTAAGGTAAAATCTATTAAAACTAACAAATGCAGCCATCACAACCATTCAAAATGCAGGATACAGGTATTAGTGCAGGTTTCTTCTCATTTGGGGTGCTCACTTGGCCCTTGGTGGTTACTGTCTCTTTATGCTCATACAAGGAACCCAAGCTTTTTAATTTATGTATCTTATTAGTGCAGCTATGGTCAAAAAAGCCATGTCTGAGTCTCCCCGCGATGTCTATCATTATTTTACTGTCATACCTCAATAAGCAAACACTTCACACTTGACCTAAAAGGGAAATGCTACTCTGTGTAATTACAGAATTTCTAAGACGTTACACACAGAGGCATTATTCCAGTGGAACAATCAAAAGCTCATCTAGTTTGGAATTCTGCTTCAACAGCATCACACAGCCAACCACAGAACCACTGGTCCACACAGTGAATTCATTAGTAAGCTCAGTCAAATAATGACTGACTCAACAATTACAAGTGTTTGATGGGATTTCTTTAAACACTACTAAGCAAAGTTTTCAATGTGTCAAGACTGACTCATTTTCAAAGACTGTTGTCCACAGTATTTCAGCTGCTCAACCACTGGTGGGAAGGAGCTAAAAGTCAATGTCCTTGTCAAAAACACGTCCTTGGCCTGGCAGCAAAAAGTGGGCCAAGCATAAAAGGAAACACCAGGAGCTGAAGGTTTTACCTCACTGTCTGGGCTGGGCTGGATAACTTCCCAGGTCTGGGAGTCCACGTCATAGCAGTGAAGCTCATTGGGCAGCGTGTTATCTGCAGCACCACCAAACACATAGAGATGTCGGTCGAATGCAACCATTGTGTGGCCATATCGTCGCTGTGGAGGAGGAGGGGAGCCTCGAAGCAAGTGCTCGGTGGGAATCCGGGTCCAGCTGAGGCAATGAACATGAAACAGTGTGGGTTTTTTTACAGCTCTTTCCTGCAAAGTAGGTTTTCTAACTCTCAAACTGTAAGGATAAAGGAGCTCCATGATGGTACTTCCAGAACCTGCATGAGAACAGGCAACTCATCCTGATCTCTGTCAGCTCCATAGTGCTAAACTTCTAACTGAAAATGTGGCAAAGCCAACAGGGTTCCCTCATCCAGATGTAGACTCAGATGTAAATCCCAGCAGCTCAAAGACCACAACTTGGCGAGGAACCCGTGATCTATTATTCACTTTAACAGCTAACCCTTCTAAGTAAAGGGTACCATTCCAATACCATACCCCATTCTGATAGGGCATTGCTTATTCATTACGGTGGCATGATTTCAGCCAAGGTCTGGAGGTCATCAGCTATTGTTTCAGTTGTGGTTCCACTTCAGCCAGTAACCAGACTAACCAGACTGTCAGAACAGACCATAGAACAACTTTCAGGAAGGCAACATTTGGCATCCCATTCTGAATACACCAAGACTCACATTTAATGCTTAAAGTGAATCTACTGAATTTCTGTTCATCTGCTGAAAACAACCAATCTGATGCGCATAGCAAACGGCAAAGTCTCATTAACATGGTCCATACCTTACCTTCACTTCCTCATGGTGAGATGCAGTATTCTTTCTCAATACCCTTAAGTCTGTGCATTTCTCAACTCAAGTAGCAAAAGATTATGCGGATTCTGTGCGATTTAACTGCCTACACTTACATCTTTTCCTTGAATTCAAACTGAAAGAGATTATTGGTAATCTTCGCTCCACTCTGGCCTGAGAAAACAAACATCTTGTCTTTGCAAACAGCCACAGGAAAATTACAGCACGAAGGAGGAATTTCACCACTTTGTTCAATCTGAAAGATAATGAAGTTCACAATGAAGAAGATATTACTGTGGTGCACCGCTGCACGTGCTGAGGATGCTGCAGCACCACACAGCTCACCAGCAGATTAACAGACCCCATGGCAGCAACGTGTGCAGGCAACTGAGCCCAGGTGATCAACTAATGCTGAGCTTAGTCTGCACAGAGTAATTTTACTATGGATAAAAAGGATGGGAGGCCACATTTCTAGAGCCCCAGTGCTGTCAGGATCATGCATCTTGATAGCCAGCCAGCAAAGCTCCCAGTGGTGACAGTGGGAAATGCAGTCCCTCTTTACAGGGGGCATGGCCAGTTCACATTCACACTCACAAGCTAAGTTCATGTACACCTGGTTTTCCAAATGCACAAACGCAATCATGTTAAAGGCTTTCTGCTCACCTGTGTGACAAACATTCTGCAGAGAGCAGTGCTGCCCAGCACAGGGCTTTTAAATAACTGCACATGAAAACCAAAGAAGAAATATTATGTGTTAACTGAAACTAAAGCTTCTTACCTCTTCCCAGCACGTTAGCTCTCTATCCTGGAGGCCAACTGTCCACATATCATTTAACCTATGTTATAATACAAAAATGCTTCATTTAGAAACAGGTTTGGGGTTACTTTTTCAGTAACTTTAAGCTCCAATTTCACTGGCAGAAAAAAAAAACCCATCGTATTAAAATCTTTTTCTCCTATACCTACATTTAATACTACTACCTCAAGCCTACTTTAGCATCTTTCTGGTTACAAGTATTCTACAGTTACACACAGCAATTCTGCCTGGAGCTTAAGGAATTGAGCTATTCACTCTTCAGGATTATTACCCTACCACTTTTCTACCTACCCCTGCTAACCCCTAGGACAGAGCACAGCAGTGATTTGTGTGGCTGAATCCCACCTTCACTGCAGAGAGGAGAACGGAGCAGGCAACCTGACACATCACTGACTTACCTACCTGACCGTGCTTTTCCCAGGAGAAGTTACAGTAACTACAGATGATTCCTTTTGTCCTAATCTGCCTGAGGCTCCTGTTCCACGAAAAGCCATTTTTTAATGTGATTAGATGCATTTAACATAAATTAGACAGCTCCTTTCACCCAATCCCTCCTTCCAGCTACTCAAGGTCCTGAGGGAACTCCCTAAGCTGGAACTGAGCAGCTCCACGCAGTCATGCCTCTTTCTCCAATCCCTCCTCCAGAAAAATGCTCATTTGCCAAATTTCAAGGATCTTTTAGTGTCTTTACAACCAAAGCAGAATGTTATATTACACATCCACAGTCTGAGTCACCAGGTGTCTATGTTTCAAACACATACTGACTTGAATTTGGTGAACTGCAGAAATGAGATGCTCAACAACAGGCAGCACTTTTGCACAGCTCCAGTTACAGGCTTAAATCACATGGGGTATGAACACATCTCTACAGAGGTGAAAAATGAGGGACCAGGATTTTACAAAAGCACCCCCGAGCGATCCCAGCAAGTACCGTGCATTGCCATCGTATCCTGCGAAGATCCACAGCTTGTCACTATACACTGTTGCACCATGAGCTGACCTGGCAACAGGCAACCTGCAGGTGAGGAAAGCAATTAAACCGCTCTTAGATCACCTGCAGAGGTGCTGCAAGAAGGATCTAGGTGAGGGCTAAAATGAAGCATAAAGCACCCTACACAAAATGGCTTCAAGGGGTGAGACTGAGAGGGCTCCCCAGATGCAAAGAAAAGAGCAAGCCTAGTTTTTCTTCCCCAATCTTTCTGTTTTTACTAATCAGCCAATAAGCATTAAACAAAACTATGATGCCACAAGGCCAGCAGCTTGTATGAGGCCATTTGTGCAGTACCCACACTTGTAACCATGGGGAAAGACAAGGACATGTGAGTTCCGAATACAGGAGTAAGACTCACTCTCCAGAACATCAGAAGTTGCTAGAACAACCAGAAAGGGAATTTACTGGTGCAGTTCAAATGTGCACAAACTCAGCTTCAAGAAGTAATGTGCTGCTAGGTCTGATTTTGCCTTAGAAAGCTAGATCTCAGGAACCTATGTTCAACAGACCCAAACGTACATCATCCACCCATTCATCTGCTTCTGAAAGCACTCGTGTGCACACATGTCACAAGCATGTGCATCTCAGAGTGCCCCAGAAAGTCCAACTTCAGTCTGAAAAGAACATGCAGATTTAACGACAAATAAGCTCCAAAGTGGTTTCTGATACAACTAAATTGAAATAGGTTTTTGTCACATTTCCAATACAGCCCACCCTGGAATGGAGATCATGCAGAAAACCCTCCTTTTCAGAACACCTGAATCAAGAAAGTAGAGCAGAAATGTCCCACAGTCTTAACACCAGCACTGGCACTAGTTCTAGCTGTGCCACTGTCTGCTGAGTTCAGCACAAGGCCCTGTGAAGAGGGGGGCAGCAATGCCAGGTCCTTACCTCCCTTCAGTCTTCCACTCAGTCCACTGCCCAGTTGCAAACTTGTATTCAAAGAGATCGTTTTTATTCTTCAGGTTGGAATTGGAATAAATGTCTCCAGTGTAACCACCTGGGCAACAACAATAACATTGGACTCAAATGCAATCGAGCACGCACACTTCTACTTGTTATATTAGAAGAAAACTTCAGTTTAGTTCACACAAAGAGAGGTATTTAGCTAATGGACTACTGCAAGTGGGGGGGGGACGGGACTCCTCCACTCCTACCCCTGAAGAAATGCAGTGGGAATGAGTTTCAAGTCTTCTTTACTTTGGACAAAACAGTGTTTCCAATCTGAAGCTCGAATCAGTGTTAGACATGGAAAACAGTGGATTTGCTGCAGAGATCTTTGGACACATCCTACAAATATAAAAATATTCCTAAGAATTTGTGCACTTGCAGCCCAGAAACCAACCATATCCTGGGCTGCATCAAAAGGAGCGTGACCAGCAGGTCGAGGGAGGAGATCCTGCCCCTCTGCTCTGCTCTCCTGAGACCTCACTTGGAGTATTGTGTGCAGTTCTGGTGTCCTCAACATAAAA